>APFE031302937.1:66588-102029 GCA_000404065.3 Pinus taeda
GTCTCATCACGAGCCAGCTTGTTCAGCAAAAGTGTAAATCAAGTGAATGACTGTGTCATAATTTGGCCACCAAACCAAGACATTGTTCTTTAGAGAATAAAAAAGGAAAAGGTGTCAAAATGGGTTTTTCTCTGAAAGGTTGTAAATAGCCTTAAGCAGGATAAAGGATCATTGTTGGGTAACAGGTAACCCTGTCGAGGCTATGGACGCCTACTGGCAGCAGAGGCTCTACCTACGAAAAATGAGCATATTTTAAAAATCCAACACACAGAGAAGACCTAATTTTATCTTTAAAAGACCAAGTAATGGCTGATGTAAATACAAGGACTAAGCCTGAGGAAGCAAACGATTGGAATAAAAAAAGGTTGAAACAAAATATCATTGATAGGATAAGGCATAATGTACTCTATCTGTCCATAAAAAGATTTAGACTTATGAAAATTTTTCTGCTTCAGAAGTTAAAATTCAATAGAAAAGCAGAGATAACTGGTTCTTCCCAGTGAATCACCATTGTTGTGGCCACCACAACCCCCCTCTTTGTTGATATTAGCAATTAACACCAAGCAAATGGGGACCCTTAATAAAAAATCCAAACAAACATTTTATGAAAATTTTTGTATTCAACTCCTTAAAACTTTATTGCATCGCGAGAAGAGAATGAAACGTTTTCTTTTGAGCATAATAAACTGTGAAGAAGCGACGCAAAATTCATTGCATCGCATTCATTATGAAGCGCTTTTAAATGAAAAAACTTAAGAAATCTCCGACGGTCGATATGCGACGTCGCATATCACAACATCGCGTAAGTAGCACATAATGATTGAATGACTAAATGCGATCTGTGATGCTGCGATCTGCGATAAATGCGATTTGCGAAAATTTGCGATCATGATTTTCTGCGATGACACATATTGACGACGCGATCCGCGATGCTGCGATGCGAGTCGCAAAAATCTCCCATCGCGAATTTTCCTCGGCGCAGTATTAAGGAAAGCTGTCTGTAAACCAAAATTGGGCACGCGCCTTAAAAGAAATTAATGATTGTATGCCAAAGTATTCAGGAAGGACAGTTTTGTGTTTTTCGAGGAGTCAGTTCGCTATGGGTGTCATGATTATGCATTCATAAGAGCTTAAAGCTTTCATGTCAATATTTATTATCATTACTCTTTTCCTTTGCGTAAACTGTAAGACAGGAAATAACATGAAGCAATGTGCAGGAAACATCTAAGGAAAAGGGGAAAGCGTCAATTCTCGGAGAACAGAGAAGAGATCCCTTCAGAAACGGATGCCGCATGCGATAGGAACACAGATTCAAGAGTATCACTCAATAGATGTTGATGTCAATAAGCCATCTAAAGCTCAGAGTCAAAAGTGCACAAAAGCAGCATGTTTACAAAAGACCCTGAAGCTTATGCCTGGTAAAGCAAAAAAGAAAAAAGAAAAAGAGGCGCTAAAGAAGGAAAACGCACCAAAAAAGCCCAGAACAAAGAACGGTGGCAGTTTTCGATGCAGAAAATTGTTCAGAGAGTAAAGTCCCTAACTTGTTCAGTCATTCGCAAGGCCGGAAACCGAAATAGCAAAAGCAGAATCAGTTTGAGAGAAATTTGAGTTATTACCAAGTATACATGCAGTGAATACAACCCAGCCAGAGGAAGATTCTCGAAAATATCTTCTAGTTTACCAGAAAGTGGTGCCAACGCTTGTTATTTCTATTTTTATAGCTCAAACGAAAGCGGAAGGCGACCAGCCGACTCTTCCCAGGAGAATGTTGCATGCTTGCAGTACTAACGAGCAAATACATAAATGGTTCGGAATTAGATTCAATTTTTAGAAATAGTTTTGTTTTATCAGAAGGGCGGTCATTTAAAACCGTATCCTACATTTATGTAATTAATTTAATTAGTTAGCAGTATTTAAACCCTTCTCATGCATTTAGAGAAGGGTCCAGAAATTTGTCAAGAACTTGTCCTCGAAACATGCACTTCTGCACCCTCAGAGGAGGTTTTGATGAATGGATGGATCGAGATTTATTAATGTTTTCATTTGATGTCTGCTACTGATGTTGCACTTTTGTACTCTTAGTAGATGTTAGAACAAGTAGAGATAAATCGTTTTTGCTTGAATTTTATGAGTAGGATTAGTCATAAATGGTACTTTTATCTCTTGGCCATTTATGCTTATATTCTTGAAGTGATTTACAGTTTTCAGTTGTTTATATGTTATTGCATGAATGTATGAGTTACCATTTGGCACTTCTGTACGGTGGAGTCATTTATTTATGTCTGATATATGAATAACTTATTATGTGATATGTTGTTCACAACTGTTTTGCCTAACTTCTTATGCAAAGTGGTTTATCTTAATTGATTTCTATTCTTATAATAGGTGAATGATCTTTATTACTAGTTGTGGTTTGAAATCTCTTTAGATTGCATAATAGAAGAAATACACCCCAAGTTAGCGTAGATTAGATGTGTTGTTTCTCATTAGATTACAATAGCATAGAGTTAGTTTAAAAGTCTGAATTAAATTAGCTTTAAGTACTCTTAGATCAGCATCATCCAACTCTGCACACACACACACCCTTAGATTGCGAAACTGGTCCCATTATCCCCAATCGGACCCGCTATACCAAACGGATAAGGAGTTGCCAACCAAGGTCCGGACCGGGTGGGTATCCCCCTTGTTGTCGACCCGATTTTCGGGGCTTCAACAAATTCATCAAACCTTGAATCTGGGTCACCATATACTACACGAGGCATAATTTCCTGGATTATGGTCTTTCTCACTTCCTTCCTTTGTTCATTTGGAATCCTCTGCTGAACCTCTATTACATTTATCTTCTTTTCTTTAACAATCTCTTCTGGTATGTAAACTGAATAGGAGCTCTCATTAGCAGGCAGATGCCATGGATACTGATAATATGATGTAAAGGGATTGAATAGTATGGGAATGCATCCTGCTATAAGCGAATCAAAAAAGGATCTTCGAGTAGGGCTATCAGCAGGAGGTTGAAGGCAGAATTCGGATTTCATGAAGAGTTTCACTGCGCTTTCAGAAGTATCACAAATGCCGGGATTGCAATTAAAATATTCGCAACTCTCGGGTCTACTTAAACACTGGTCGATGAGGATGGAACGAATGCTTTCTTCGCTGTTGAGTCTCGGGCCACTTGCAAAGCTCATCAGATGAGGTCTCTGTGCCGTGTTGATCTGCCATTGCCATTGCCAAATATCTTTATTAGAACTAGGATGGAAGAAAGTGGGATGTGAGACTCCAATTTCATTCACATCCCATGGATGGAGTTCAATCAGAAGCTTCGTAAACAGCTACATTTCAGGCAAGTGTAACAGCCTGCTTCCCCAATGGTCCCCATCCTGAAATCGCCTGAAATCCCACGAGATCTTGCCCAGAACCATAACATGATCTCTTCCCTCATACCTCCTCCACCATGGCTGATCTTGAAGCCAATTTGCGATTTCCCGAGTAGCAAAGGAATTTGCCCCGGCCCTCCTCTGCAACAAACTGGCTATTTGTGTGTGCACGACAGACCAAGTGGGTAGACATACAGGCGGGCTACTTTAACCGTTTTTTAATGTTTTATAATTAAATTGGACGGAAGATAATTGTTTAATCGTCTAACAATAGATCTGACGGTTAACATTAAGACAGAAAGGCGTTTAGGGGAGTTCATTTCAGAGGGAAACGCCTTACGGCGTAACAAGTGGGTAGACATACAGGCGGGCTACTTTAACCATTTTATAATGTTTTCTAATTAAATTGGACGGCAGATAATTTTTTAATCGTCTAACAATAGATCTGACGGTTAGCATTAAGACAAAAAGGCGTTTAGGGGAGTTCATTTCAGAGGGAAATGCCTTACGACGTAATTAGATTAAATCAATTATTAATTGTAAATGAACTTCGTGCATATCATGGTGTTGAGGTTTCGTTGATCTTGGACATGATACATTGCGAACCGTCGATTTGTTGGACTCTTATTTACTGCTCGCGAGGCTTCCCCTGGGATAGGCAGACATGGAAGAAGATAAAACCGGGCAGGACAGGCTTTGTCGTGATGAACCCCAATACTTGAGTGAAGGAATTACATAATAATATGTGAGAATTTGCAAAATTCATTGGTATTTTCCAAAATAGCAGGGTTACATGTTCATTTAGATGGGAATTACATGCACCGAAACATAAGAACCATTTTCAAATTAGTTCACTTGTAATTTCGAACAGTAACTTGATGTTGTTCTCTTGCCTCAGCCAGCTGCAGTTGCAAATGCTGAATAGTTTGGAAATAATATCTTTGTTGTGTTTGACAACCCAGTCACAATTGATTGAATTGAACAGTACATAACTTCTACTTCCTGCACTATTCGTGTTGTCCAGGCCTGTGCTTCACGTAATTGTTCATCCTTAATTGTATAACAACGTATACAGAGCAATACTAGCTACATTGTTGCTCCTCAATACCAGCATCAAATCCACTTTGGATTTGCACCACCTTCGCCCTAACAATACACTGTGCTCTAACACCTATTTCTAACTGTTGTAGCTTCTACCTTTACCTTGCAATATCATGCAGGCATTGTGGTATGGACTCCTTAGAATCAATGAATAAGGAAGTCCCAGCTACTGCTACACATGTTTTATCTCATAAATTGTGGCCTCCGATTAATTCTGTCCACAAAAAATTATCCTCCTATCCTGAGCCTTCTGTCACCACTCTTTACATCCCAACGACACCAGAATGGAATGGAATGGAATGAATGACTGCCACTACACCGTCCATAATGCTATTGTTGCATATTTTTCATGTCTTTGTCTTATATCCTATGTTTCTCCCACGCTTACAGGCCTCACATGGTGGAGTTTTGACACAAAAATCACACCAATAACACAGCCTAAAGTGCCACCTGGTTGCATGTGATTCTCCACAAACCTTTGGATGTTAAATAACAAACTTTAACGTCCACATCTAACAGTTCCGCCTGGCCACCTTTAAACTTTTCCAGCGCTCGGCTTCGCTTTGCTCATCTCCCAACTGAGACATGACCAAAAAACCACTTTTCTTGAGATCTAACATTGGTCATAGTCTATAAGAAGCGAAGTAATAACATCACTTTCTTTTGTTTTCTGTATCTTTTTTCACAGTACAAAAAAATGCTACACTTTTTATTAATAAAAAGGTAGTAGATACTTCTTCTTACATTACTCCTTTTATTAATAAAATGGTCGTAGATACTTCTTACGTTTTCTATCTATTCCATCTTCGATTATATAATTATTTTAGCTTTTCACATTTTTAAGCCATTATCTCAAAATATATCTAATTATCTCTATGAGATTAACATCTTTTGCTGCACAAAATAGATCATTCAAATTGTTTAAAAAAAAAAAAAAAAAAAACTGATACTCCTATTTTTGTTTCACAGAAATTGTTTCAATTCCTATCATTTTATGGAGCACACCAAAAACAAAACAAAAAAAAATTCATTCTTGTCTACTTTTATGAGTAAAATCTTTTCATTCCTGTATGTCTTTATGAGTACTTGAAAGTACCTCATTATCCATGACTCCCTCATCAAAAGAGGCAAAATAAAATTGACCTGTGTCCCTTGTTATACCTCTCTTTGATAGCAAATAAGTTGTCGAGTTTTGTTCCCTATAGAAATGATCAAATTTGAAAGGTCCTTCCCAGAGTTTTGATGTGATTCATCCAATTGATTAAAATGGAAGATTGAAATCATTTTGTCCCTTACCCATTCTATTATGCCCTTGGCATCTCCATATATCTGTGTCTGACTAATTCCTAATCATTTGGCCGTAATCAATACTCCCCACAACGTTATGATTTCTCCCCTACTATTAGATCCTTTCCCTCCCTCCCACCAAAAGTGATGGAATTTATGAGCCTTAATGTGAGTAACTGCTCCACAACCACATGGTCTCCTAGCATAAGCACCATCACTCTAAGCTTGAAATTCTTCCCACCTTTACTTCCCTGTATTGGCCCAATTTCGTTGAAATAGGCTATTGTCTTGTTAATGTTCTCGTGTGCCTCCAATCATTTATGTTCGAAGATGATAGAATTACACCCCCTCCATATAGTCCATATGATATATAATGGAAGCACCTTAAACTATCAATCTATAATCCATATTTTGATACATGACTACAACTTATGCACAGATCCCTTAGGTGCAATTTTTTAAAAACCCAACACCCCATTACAAATTGCCTTCACATACAGACACTGAATGAAGAGGTCTTATTGTCCTCCTCACCCTCCCTACACATAATGCAGATTCTCAATTCATGAAAACCTCTCCTTCAAAGATTCTACCATGTAAAAATATAGTTATGAATGGCTAACCAGCTAAAACATTTTATTTTGTTCAGAATGTTCCATTTTCAAATGACCTGCAAAAATAGTGGAATCTCATGTCCCTTTTCCTCGCTTGGCATACTCATATATGTGTCTATAACCACCAAAATTCCTTTCTTAAGTGATCCTGCCCAACCCATTTCATCTTCATTGTTATTTAGTGTGATACCAACATTTCTAAGAGTAGAAATATAGTCCTCCCATTCACCATAGCATTCTATAGGCAACTCCAACTCATCTGCCTTGTACCACTCTTGTAAATCTAGATGACTAGGCTTGTGATGAATAATATCTTTGTTATGGATGTGATTGAGAATACAAACCGATAACAAGTGACTCCCAACCATAGCAATAACGGTGTCTAAACCCACTTTGATCCTAGCTCCATAACCCACTAATCAGCGCACATTTTCCCAATAGGAATTGTAGAATTTGAAACATACTTCTACATATATATGATCTCTGACATTTCTTTCTTGCACCATTATAGATCCATGTCAAAAAGGATTGGCCATACATATATTTATCCGTGATGATGTCAACCCAAATATCTTCTCCCACTACAACCCTCCACAAGTTTTTAATGATGAGTGCCTTATTAAAAGTACCTGGATCTATAATCCCCTACCCTTCAACCACAATAGGTCTTGTAATCAGTGACCATCTTATCAAATGCATCTTGCTTGCTTTCTCTACATTATAGGCCCCTATCCATAAGAAATTTCCCATAACTGATTTAATCTTTTCGAAAATCTCCTTGGCCAATAGGAACAGACAAATCCAATATACAGATATATTTTGTAACACAAATTATCAATCTCACCCCCAACGACATCCATTTATGTTTCCAACTATCCAATTTATATTTAAACTTGTCAATTAACCATTCCCAGTCCTTAATTTTGTATCCACATGGTTTCAAAATGAATCCCAAGTAGTTGAAACCATCATCTATATGACTGGAAGATATCCCAAAATCTACCTTATTTCCTCCAATACTACTTCATCTTTACCATTATGTATTAATTTTGACTTTGTTTCATTCATTAACAGTGTGGAGGCATCCCCAAATATATTAACGTTTTTATGAAAGATGGACCATTCAACAATAAAAATTTGTACTCTAAATAAAAACTCATCTACGAACCCCCCAATCGCGGTGTGAAATGTTGGACAGAGCCATTAAGGCAGACATTATGATAAGGATGCAGAGGAATCTTGCCATCACACCCCACACGCTTGAAGCGACGGGTGCGGTGACCTTTGGCATGCTTAAGGAAACATTAATGCAGGAAGGTGGAAAATGCATTTGGGAAAGCTTGTTGACTGCAATGAAGAACAGAAGCTCGGGGATTGAAATAGAAGAGGTATCGAAGCTAAGAGTGGAGTAGAGGCTTCAGAAAGGATGGGGAATCCGTCAGCGCCAAACATTGGTTACCGGGTATGTAAATTGGTTCTTCCTCCACTCCATCGTGCTTCCATACGTCTAGTTTGATAATTGGGGTATGTACGGGGGCACTGGGTTCGTGGGCAAGAGTAATTCGGGCTGGGAGATATGCATGGTGTCGGGTATCTGCTACAATAATCCCATCTCCATGGGTTCCTCCCTGGTGTTGATCCGTTATGGGATTTTCATCTCTCACATGGGGCTTATCAGGGTTGGAGGGGAGGGTGTCAGTCCGGGGGAAGACCTTGGTCTTTTCTGCTTGGAAAACCTGGAGGTCAACGGCTGGGATGTTGTCAATGTCTATGTTTTAGTGAAAGTTTGTTTCTTGGTCTTCTCTCTGGTTGTTGAGGAAAATGGGAAGGATTGGCTCCTGAGCATCGGTGCCAAGTACTTGAGGAGAGCTAGTAGTGGGGAGGTTGTTGCGGGATGGGGTCTTCTGAATTCTGGGAATTGACATAAATTAAGTGTTGGTTGTGCAAGCCTGGGATGGTTGAGGGGATGTCGGGAGACAAGCAGAGTTTGGGTTGGGTGCCTCTTGGAGCCCGGGGTTCAAATTTTGCGCTACAGTGCTAATCAGGGGAAGGTTAAGACAATGATGAGTTAGGGGGATGAGGGAATGGTCATAAAGAGTTGGGTAAAGGAGGTGCGGGGCTTGGATCCCGTCGACTTGGCTACCATGCTACAAGATTTGTAGTTGGCCAACTGTTGGCACCTCACTCCCAAGGCCGAGGTCGAAGCATTTGTAAAGCAATGGTCATGTTGGGGCATCTATTGGGGCAAAGTTACCATGTTGCGGGTCATGGTCATGCTGGGTAGGGGATCCTTAATTTAGTGGGTTATAAAAATGAACTGAGGGTGGTGGATTTTGTGAAATGGAAAAGCCTTCGGGTGATGGAAATACAAAATATAATATTAGGGCAATTCTGGTTTCTTGTTCTCATATCAGGTTTACAGAACGGTAATCATTCTCAGGCGTGAAGAGCACAAATGCTAGTTTTTGGCCATCCACAATATTTGGCCGAAAGGTACTGTGACAGGGCGACAATGGGTAGAATGGTGAAAGGTAAGGATCGAGGAAAGAGACCACAGGTGATCGAGGTCGAGGTTGAACCAAGAACCTCGAGTAAATGTCGAGGTAGAAAACTAGTGGCCAACCTGATAAATGAAACAATTGTTGTATACAAGGAAGGCACCAAGAAGGAGATCAGGTGGTTGATAGAAGAATGGGAGGAAGTCATAAAATGAAAAGAGAGCGTGAATGAAGCTGATCTAAAGGACTGGAAGCTCCTGGTTCTAGATCTGAGTCACACTAGAGGAAGAGGGACTCAATTTAAACAAACCCTATATCTTTATTGCCTGATGAAATGCCTCCCGGGCAAGGCCATGAAGTAAATCTGGATGACTGTTATCCATGCTTTCCCAAATTACAAACAATATTTTCAAAAGATGCAATTTCAATTATAGAAACGGGATGGTCACCTTAGTTGCATAAAGAGACACTTCCCCTACCTGTTCTCACAGAGAGAGTTGACAGGTTCCATTGCAAAAGATCTAGCCCTAGTCGCATCGGCCTCCACCAAGCAAGATGAATAGAATGTTGGCTTTCAGTTATTTTTTATTAGTTTTCATGCATATAGCTTCTAATTTCCAGTTTACAGTCCAATATATATATATATATATATATATAGGAAAATAGAATATGGATGTGGAAATGACAATCAAACTTATCTAACTTGGATAGATAGGCTTGATATTTTTTGTTATTGGATGGCTTATCATGTGGTTAGGTGGTCAATAGAATTGGTTTCCCGATGGGAAAGTTGAGACCACATAACCTGGTTCTATGTGGTTGTAACTTTCTTATTTTATAATGAAAAAGAAAGATCTACCAAGCTTAACAAAAAGAAAAGATCATCTATGAACATAAATGTGTTACCTGTAGGTGATTGGAAACTCTGACCCATCTGATGTGGCCTTTGTCGCGCGAATCCTTCAATTTCCTGCTCAATGTATCTATTACCAATAGGAACAATAGGGATGACAATGCACATCCCTGTGTCAACCCCCTATAGGTCGAGAAGAACTTAGAAGGTAAACCATTGATAATCACAACAATTTTTTTTACTTAATACATCCCATGATCAATTTTGAGTTTTGTACGCTCATACCCACTTTTTATCAAGATTAATAATAAAAATTCGCAATCGATGCATTCATAGGCTTTAACCAAATCCACCTTAAGTAGACATTATTTCTGATCTCTAGATTTAATTGAATAGATCATTTCCTATATTATTCCAATGGAATCTTGTATTTGCCTTCCTTCCATAAATCCAATATATTCTTGAGTAATAAAATTAGATAAAATTGGTTAAACTCTTCCGGAAATCAGTTTAGATATCACTTTATAAATCAAATTACAAAGGGATATGGTCCTAAAATCAGAAAAAGTCTTTGAATTATTCTTTTTAGGAATCAATACAATAATCGTGGTGTTAATGGCCCTCGAGATATACCCCATGTGCCTGATTTCCTCTGCAACCTGCAGCAGATCTGGAAGCATCAGATCCTTAACAAATATGAACAGTTCTACACCCTAGTCATCTGGTCCTGGTCTCTCTCTTTTGCACATTCTTTCATTGTCGTCAAGAGTTTTCCACTTGTGATAGTTCGACCCAAATTCTCGTTGTCCTCCTGAGATATCCTATTCGGTATCATATCAATACAAATTGCATGGTCCTCATATCTATGTGTCTTATCCAAATATTGTCCTCTAAAATGTGCAATTGTTTCATGTTCCAAAGTCTCTTGGCTAGTTTATCCCACTTCAATTAAATAAAAGTACCTTCACTATTTTATATGTTTCAATTTTCATCATTGATCCCAATGCACTAAATACTCTTACTATTTCTCGATAGGCTCTTCTTTTGGTTCTTTGTATTGTTGTTGACTTTTCTAGCTTTGATATAGGATAATTGATATCATTCGATAGCATATGTATATCGCATAGTCTAAAAAACCCACATATTAGCCCAGAAAATAATGGAAATTTTGGCAAGATTATGAGAAAATCTGACAATTTTTTGAAAATATGGGTTACAAAATTTTGGGTGCCTCAAGGATTCTTGATGGTGTTGAATCCATTTCCACCATCAAAAAAATGATTCAAACACTCCATCATTTTGATTTTTTGAAGAAAAACATTACCGAATTCCGTCAAAAAATCTGTCGTGTAGGTGAATTTGTTGCGTGTGTAGACAATGCCTATGTATATGGTGTCGGCTAGGGCATCGAGCCAAAAAAATTTAAATTAAATAAGCTCACCCATTTTGGCAAAAAAATTGTATAAAAATATAATATTTGACATCAAGTGGCTCCAGAAAACATGAGAAATAGTCCCTTTAACATCATCTTTATCATCCTCAAGAAATCAAAGGGGTTCTCCTCTTCAATTTGATATTCTTAGTAAGTATGTTGGCTTTGATAGAAAATGGTTGTAAATAACACTTGTTTATGAATTACAATTGAGTAAGATTCGATGATATATGTATAAAGCATAGGATAGTACCCTTTCTTTGAACCTACCAAAAGCGCTACTTATGACTTACAAATATCCCCTTTTCTTTTTAGAAAAAGAACTATAAACTTGTCATGAGATGATGGCTTGAATGCTTTAGAATCTTTAATAGCAAAAACCTCGACATTCTTTTTAAATTGTTTTTGTTAAGATATTTTGGATGCAAAATATTGAATCCATTTATTATACAAGATTAAGCTACAATAATGTCATTAAGGTTGATCAAGAAGATTCCACTCCATCAAAACTAGGAATTTGAAGACTATGGTGGTCAAAATTAACCTTTACAAAACATACGACAAGATTTATTATAAGCCTTGAGGTTGATGTTGACTTATCTAGGGTTTTTTGTGTCCTTTCTCAAATCTGTAGTAACTTGTGTGGCCTTTCTCTTTATCTAAACTTTGGTTCATGGAGTAATGTCTACATTCTTAAGACCTAGAAGAGGTTAACTTAGACTTTCCCTTTATCTCCTTTTCTCTTAATCATTATTGTTGAAGGACTTCATAAAGCTTAAATTGATGCAAACAATATTAAGTATTGAAGGATAATAAGATTGGAAATATCTTTTATCTGTCCCTTCTCCTTTTGTTGTATATCTTAGTTTTGTGATGGGTTAAGAAAGGATGTTGAAAATCTTAAGTAGATATTGGAGCTTTACTATTTGGATATTAGGATGAAGATCACTATTAATAAATATTCTCTCTTTGGTGGGGGTTATTGAGGAGGATCACAATTAATTTCTATTATTTTCCCTTACAATAATATTGATTTGTAAGGTCTTAAGTACTTACACTTTACTTTTAAACCAAATGTTTATTTCAAGGAGGATAGAGTTTGACTAACTAAAGAGACGAAGAGGATATTTTTTTGTGTCATTGTTGGATTTGAAGGGGAGAAGGTTGGTATTAGTAAACATTGTACCGGAGTTTGTCTCAATATATTAGATATATTTTTCTTGGATTTTCAAGGAGGTTTATGAATAGTTCAAAATAATCAGGTTTTAGAGTTATATGGTCTAGATGTAACACCCCCAAGATGACCCCTTGAATGTATTAGTATATATCATATTAGGATGACAAGCCAAGTTGTGATGGTTTTGTGCACCCTTGTATATAAATTTATTTTGGGGCTTGCATGCCTATGTTTATATGTTTTGAGGCTAGAATTCTTGTGTGATTAAATTCAAATACCCTATGTGCTAGAAGGCCAAAAAACTCAAAGACATTCCATGCAATCACACGCATGTTAATTAAAATATGCCACTACTACAAACCAAGCTAGACATGAGAGATGGGGAACTATAAATCCATGAGTGGGAATGTTATGGCCCTCGTGCCCTATATTAAGCCCTTAATAACCATTCATTATTATTTTAATTGGTATATTGGCTAGAACTTTTCATGATCCCATCTTATTATAATTGTACCCTTGTCTACTGTATGTGTGTGTAGGTAGATATATAGATAGATATATAGATACACACTAAGGATACCTAGTCTTAAAATAATAAAATCTTGTCTTGTACATTGTATCCATTGCAATAAGAAGTTTCCCCCTCAAATTGGACTGTAATTATTGGTTTCTTATCATTTTTGAGTTTCAAGGTTCCTACCATTTGGTATTAGAGCATATGAACCTAGATTTTTACTTCTTCAAACAAGTCATATAGGAATTTTCATTATAATTTTTTTTAAGTTTTAGATGGTGAAATTTAGACCATATTTTGGAGAAATATTGAGGAACATTTGGTTAATATTTCAGATCATGGTTCACTATAATTTCAGAGATATTCCCTAAGGAAATGATAAAATTTGGACCACATTGAGGTGAGATATTGGGGAACGTTAGGTTAAAATTTTAGTTCTTGGTTCACTATACTTTCAAAGATATGCTCTAAGGAAGTTAGGGTTCCAAAATTCTATTGAAATCAATTTCATATAGACTATGAAATTTTCATATATCTAAGGTGACAAAACAAAGTAATTTAGGTAAAAAAGTCATAATTATAGTTGAATAATTGGAAAAGAGGCAAGTTATACAAGTTTTCTCTTGGGAAGGGGCCAAAAATCAGTAAGTCTTGGAAAAGTTTGTTGAAGATAACAACAAGAAATGATAAAAATAGAATCCAAAAATTCCAATTTTAATTCATCCTTGAATTAAAATTGTGAATTAAAATCGAATTTAGTCTCACCATCTACTTGGAAATAATTAATTAATTCATTATGGATTAATTAGTTAGATAAATTCAAGTTAGAAGTATTTCTGAAGTCATGCAACAGTTATCCCTTAAATTAAGGAGATAAGATTGAGTTATATTTAAGTTGTAATTAGTTAGCTAAATTTACTGATTTAAGTCTAGTTAAATTAGTTCCAAACTGTTTGAAGAACTAATGGTGAGTTATCAGTCATTTGATGCATGCATGCACTCAACCAGTGTACTCCAGATAACTGAATATTCCCTCATCAGAAACTCATGCATGTCTATTCTGAGAAAGACCCGGTTGAGCTAAATGTTAAGGACAAAGTACTATCAATTGCATGTGTTTTCCTATAAAGAAAACTCATGCATGTAGAAGGAACAAGATTCCTAGAAGATTGCACAGTTCTGACAGTGTGGTAGAGAAGTGTTCCACTTGGTGAGGTGAGAATCATCCACTAGAAACAACGCAAGGAAATAGAAGCTTGGAGGGAAGAGGAGAAGGCTTGTGAGAAGCTAGGATTTCCTGTGAGCATCCATGAGGATTGTACTGAGAGCTGGCTAGCTATGAGAGCTAAGGCTTTGTATAATTATGATGTATGCCCACCTTGTATGGTAATACAGATAATGGGGTTGTTAGCTGAGGCTTTCCCCTGAGTATTTTTTGTGTTTCATGTGCATTGATTCTTCTTCTTCTGGTTATATTGTTCAGTTCTAATTCAGCTCTATCTTTAAGCTCCCACAAAGAAAATTGATAGTAGAAGTAGATTATAGTATTTTTCTTTGGTATATTGCATTATCAGATTAATCTATAGTCAGATTTTCTACGTGGTCTTAGAATGAGATTTGTAGAGAATTTGAAGAATTTCTACATGGTATCAAAGTTGGATTTGTAGAAATAGAGACATGGTATCAGAGCCAAGTTTATCAGAGCCAATTTTATCAAAGCAGTGAACAGTATACGAAGAAGATAATTCGAAGGTTGAATTTCAGGGTTGTAGGTGCAAATCGAATTCATATCATACTTCAATTGAGATGGGACATTATGCGACTAATTGCCCATCTAAGAATTCCAAGAACGGATCCTTGGAAGGATTAGAAGGTGAGGCATTAGCCTCTCAATTTAAAATGGACTTTACCCTCATCACATGCATGGTGTCATTGATTATGGGTTGTGTTTGGTATCTTGACAGTGGAGCCTCATTCCACATGACCGGTGATAAAAGTTTATTCAATAGCTTGGAGGAGAAAGACCTCAAGATGTGCATAGAGATGGGTAACAACGAAAGGTATAGTGTTTTAGGAGTGGGCACGGTTGCTTTTCAAAGGGAGCATGGACCTCCTATCACCTTGACAGGTGTGAAGTATGTGCATGGACTGAAGAAGAACTTGGTATCAGTCATGATGTTGGAGGACAAATGCTACGATGTTGTCTGTAGTAAGGGAAAGATTTTCCTTAGACATCACCACGAGACAGGTGAAACAAATTGGTTCACGAGTTAAGAACTTGTATTCTCTTGACGTTCAAGATGCATGCAAAGCCTTGAGGAGCAAGGAAAATGTTAGAGACTTGGTGGTTGAGAGGGAGAGTAAATTACCTCTCAACATGTAACTCCAAAAGAGATCTCATACAATTATGGAGGAGCCATAATTGGAGAAGTGGGAAGAGGGATCACATGTAGCCATACCTCGAGGTGTGAGGTGGGGCGATTCGATGTGATAGTCCCAAGAAGGTTGAAATTGGACAGGGTCCATTGAGAGGTTTTATCTCATGGATTGTACCTTGCTATGGGAGCCCAAAGTACATAGTAGCGGGAGGAATCAGTGGGATTGATGCAGTCAGAGATCAACGTGACATATTCTAGAGCAGTCAGATACTGAAGAGCGCAGAGAAGGATTGACAACAGTGCAGAAAGGCAGAGTCATCCAAAGCGCAAAGTTTTCATTTGACAGAGGCAATAGCAATCAGAGACTTTGATGACGGATGCATCATACTAATTCAAGTTGGATGTTTTTTTTGTTTCTGGAGTTGCAGGAGCAACAACACTAGAGAGAAGTGTTGCATGCATAACATTCCAAAGGTTCACGATCAGCATCGGGTTTAATTCCTTTCTTGTTGAGAGTGAGTGTTGAAAATAGCAATAAGAAATGATAAAAATAGAATCTAGAAATTCGTTAATTTTTCCTAGAATTAAAATTGTGAATTAAAATCGAATTTAATCTCACCAGCTGCTTGAAAATAATTAATTAACTCATTATGGATTAATTAGTTGGAGAAATTAAAGTTAGAAGTCTTTCTGAAGTCATGCAACAGTTATCCCTTAAATTAAGGAGATAAGATTGAGTTATATTTGAGTTGTAATTAGTTAGATCAGTTGACTAAGTTAAGTCCAGTTAAATTAGTTCCAAACTATTTGAGGAACTAGTGGTGAGTTAGCAGTCATTTGATGCATGCATGCACTCAACCAGTGTACTCCAGATAACAGAAGATTCTCTCATCAGAAACTCATGCATGTCTATTCTAAGAAAGACCCAATTGAGCTAAATTTCAAGGACAAAATACTATCAGTTGCATGTGTTTTCCTATAAAGAAAACTCATGCATGCAGAAGGAACAAGGTTCCTGGAGGATTGTGTAGTTTTGATAGTGTATTAGAGCAGTGTTCCACTTGGTGAGGTGAGAATCATCCACTAGGAACAAAACAAGGAAATAGGAGCTTAGAGGGCAGAGGAGAAGGCTTGTGAGAAGCCAAGATTGCCTGTGAGCATTGTGAGGATTGTACTAAGAGTTGGCTAGCTGTGAGACTAAGGCTTTGTATAATTCTGATGTATTTACACCTTGTATGATCATACAGATAGTGGGGTTTTTAGCTGAGGCTTTCCCCTAAGTATTTTTTGTGTTTCATGTGCATTGATTCTTCTTCTTCTGATTATATTGTTTAGTTCTGATTTAGCTCGATCTTTAAGCTTCCGCAAAGAAAATTGATAGTAGAAGTAAATTATAGTATTTTGCTTTGGTATATTGCATTATAGGGTTAATCTATAGTCAGATTTTCTACATGGTCTTAGAATGAGAGTTGTGAAGAATTTGCAGAATTTCTACATGGTATTAGAGCTGGATTTGTAGAAATTTCTACAAAGTTACCATAAATTTCACTTGGCACATCGAATTTTGGCTAGACCTATGAAATTGTAGAGAAGAAATATCGTAGTTGCAAACCAAATTTTCAAATTCAAAAAGGTTCAAGTCTTAGATATATATCAAGAAAAGGTAAATCATTCATATATTCTCCAAAGCAATATTTTAAGGTACGTAACTTACAAGTAACATAAACTTTGTTTAGAAGGTCCATTGTCTTGTGGGTGATTAAAAGTTGTGATAAAGAGGAGTATTATTATTATTTTTTCCACATGCCTCCAAAGAAAGATCCAAAAGCTACTACACCAATTAAACCTCTTGAAGGTTCATTCATGATTCATGAATAAATAGAAGATGTCAACTAATGAATAACTAAGTTGGAAAGCTAGTTGTCACATTGCAAGAATCAATTAAAAGAGATATAAAAAAAAAGGATTTTATGATCCAAATACATAAAAATCAAAAGTACCCACCATGTATAACAATGTGATGGTGGAGCACAACTTCAATATTGATAATAATATGAGGAAATCCTCCAAACACCCGAATACATTCATTCATCCAAATCCTATTCCACCCTAATGAATACATTATCTCTAGATATAACTATCCACACATTGTACATGTGGTCCCTACATTATTAGGATGGCCCTATTACATATACATTTACATATCACATGTACATCTAACCCCATAAATACCCTGATTAGGTCATATCATATACATTTATCCCAATATTTTCCCCATTTTAGGTCATAAAAATGGAGGAAAATAAGGGAGAAATGGATAATAAGGTGAAACAAATGGAACCAAATATTATAGAAGCCGTAAATGGGAGGTTTCTTAAAATGGATAACCTGTATGAAGGAATTCATGACAATAAATGTAATGTTCAAGTTGAACAACTTACCAATAATAATAATTTTTCAAGTGGATTTGACTCTAATTGTGGAGTTATTTATGGATGTTTTCTATAAGGAGTGAAGGTTCCCAAGGTTGAACTAAAGAATTTTGATGGAATACAGGTCTTTACCTAGGTGCACCAAAGAGAGCAATGTTTGAATTACATAATATTATGGAAGAAAAGTGAAGGGTTCATGTAGCAAATTTTAATTTGAGATAAAACCATCTCAATGGTATCACTGGGGAGTTAAAATTAAGCCCCATTCTTATCATTATATTTGGAGTTTATTACAAGAGACTAATAACTACATATGACTAAGCCTAGGAACAAGACTATTTCAGCCAATTGACTATAATCAAGCAATTTGGTGATATTGAAGATCCAAAATTTCAGGTTTTGGCCATAAGGGCGGATAACATAAGTGATGAACATTTATTGGAATCTTATATGGGTGGATTAAAATAATACATTAAACATGATATTTTCCTAAAAAAACCAAAAAACATTATGGAAGATGTGAAATTTTCTCGTCATATTCAAGCCAAGAATAAGGCTACAAGTAATTCTACCATGGGAGCATACACATGAAGTAAAGATCATTTTGGGATTCATAAGATGACCCTACTTCAACATACTAGAGTATCACATTAGGAAATGGAGGAAAGAAAAGCAAAAGGATTATGCATTAAAAACAAATGCTCAAAAGAGAATAACTATCTAGAAACAAAATTGTTTACATTGGAAAATAATGATGAAGAGGACATAGAGACATTTAGACAAACAAGTAAGAACTTTTCAATTAAAGAAACCAATAAATATAGACATAAATTATCCATAACAGTGATTCAAACATATGTGAGATATATGTTCATGCATTGGTAGGTTTTTCATATTTTCAAACCCTTAAGATTATTGTTTACATTAAGAATCAAAAAGTCATAGTGCTTAATGTCTCATGTAGTACCCATAACTTCATTGATAAAAGATTAGCAGATTACCTCAATGTTTTGTATATCCAATGACAAATTTTCAAGCTTTAATTTCCAATGGATGGAGTATTTATTGTGTGGCAAAATTCCACAACATTAAAATGAGTATGTGAGAATATAAATTGGAAAGCTTAGTGCATTCCATTCCAATTGGAAGTATAGATGTTGTTCTGTTGATTCAGTGGTTGAGAACAATGGGCACAATTTCTATAAACTATAAAGAAGTATTCATGGAGTTTGAATTTGAAGGAGTTTAATATGAGCTCAAAGTGTTAAAATCTAGACCTTGTCAATTCATCATCTCTCATGGAATGAAAAAGCTCCTAAAAAAGGGTAGCAATGAGATTTTGTTTAAACTATATTCTATGGAAGTTAATAATGGAGATGAAAATATTTCCAAGGAATTAAAAAACACCTTATAAATACCCTATAGGGTCTTCCAAAAAATTCACAAAGCTATACCTCCATCTAGAGATCATGAACATCAAATTGAATTAATACCTGGAATCACTCCACCTAATAAAAGGCCTTATATATATCCTCGTCAAAAAAATAGGATATTGAGAAAATGGTACAAAACATGTTAGATTCAATTATTATGCAACATAGTAGGAGTTATTTTCAGTGCCAATAGTGATAACAAAATCACCATTAAGAATAAATTTTCTATCCCAAATATTGATGAGTTATTAAATGAGTTTCATGGAGTTGCTTATTTTACAAAGCTTGATCTTAAATCAAGATACCATCAGACTATACTAAGAAAATAAGACATCCACAAAATAAATTTTAGAGCACATGAAGGGCACAATGAGTTTTTTATCATTCCTTTTGGGTTGAGTAATTATCCTTATACTTTTAAAGTCATTATGAACAAGATTATCTGACTTCATCTTAGAAAATTTGTATTGGTTTTCTTTGATGATATTCTTATCGATAGCAAATCATGGGAAGAACACATTAAATATGATGACAAATCTCTACGAATTCTTGAGAACAATTAATGATATGTAAAAAGATCTAAATGTGCTTTTGGGAAACAAGAATGAGTATTTTTTTCATATTGTTTCAAAATAAGAAGTTAAGGTGGACCCTCAAAATATCAAAACTATCACAAAATGGCCTATTCCTAAGAACATAAAGAGTCTTAGAAGATTTTTGGGACTTGCAATATACTATTGAAATTTGTTAATAATTATGCATGCATTATAGGCCCACTCACATCTCTCTTGAAGAAAAAATCATCTATATGGAATGACAAGTCTACTTTGGTATTCTCTCTATTAAATGATACCATGTATTCTACACCAATATTGGCAACACTTGATTTTGGGAAAACATTCATCGTAGACTATGATGCATCAGGACAAGGAATTGGAGCAGTTTTGATAGGAAAAGAGATACCATTAGCTTTGAAAGCAAACAATTCAAGGTAAAATATTTGGTGAATTCAATATATGAAAAGAAATGGAGGCAATTCTACATACAATAAAAAATGGCGACACTATTTCTTTTCGAAGCACTTCAAAGTCAAGACCGACCATGATATCCTAAAGTAATTTTTGGAGAAAATATGTCATCAAAAGAGAAAAAATGGGTAACAATAATGCAAGGGTTTTATTTTGAAATAATCTACGAGAAGAAGAAGTACAATTTGGTAGTGAATGATCATTTTAGAATAGAAGAATCCTCAATATTATATTTGATTACATCTTCTATCATAGTATGGGTGGAGGAAGCTCAACATGAATGGAAAAATGACAATGGCATTAAACAATAAATACAATGTATAAAGTAACAAATGAACTCTATGGAACATTATGAGCGGAAAGGAGATATATTATGGTAGAAGGGTAGGATATTTTTATGGCCTCAATCAAATTAGAAGTAACAAATATTATGTGAATCACATGATGTTTCGATGGAAAGACATGTAGGGTTCCTTAAAACATATCAAAGGATCAAAAATAAATTTTTCGGCAAAGAATAAAGAAGATATTTAATTTTTTTTAAGTGAATTCCAATTCTACATAAGAAATAAAGGAGAGAGTAAAATCTCCAAGGTTACTTCATCCATTACACATACCTAATGAAAGATGGAAAGAAATATCAATGGACTTCATTAGAGGGTTACCAAAATATAATGGTAAAGAGCCTATTGATCCAAATTTATGCAAGAACAAAATGAAATACAGATTTAAACATAACACAAAGCTACAATGAAAACTAAACTTCAATTAGTTAATAACAAATACTGAAAATTGTTTACATGCAGAATAGAAACAAACTAACTCAAGCAATGGTAGCTTATCTCTAAGAAGAGATGTGACAACTACATGCCTTCTGAACCATGTTACAATGAGGCTCAGAAGCCTTTTTATTATTTGGAAACCATGGAAAACCCTAAACATCCAAAAACCTAACCTCTGGAGATGAAGCACCAAAAGTTTGTGGGCCCCATTGAGGTTAGTTGGTACATCAACTTCCCGAGGTCATAACTTTGGCATATATTATTCATTTGGCATGCATGATACCTTGCTAGAAATATCTATCCAAGTATAAAAAATTTCAACTATGGACCCTTACAAAAAGTAATGGGTCTGCCTATTTTTGTAAAAAAACGTCATTTAAGGCCTCAAAATGGCTCCAGAAGTTTGAGACCTGAAAAACTACCAAAAATAGTAAAATGTGCTACAATTAAGGAAACTAAAATAAATTGTGTTGGGGGTCCAACTGTAATAGGAGGATGGCCACCAATATCCACCTAGATCAATTCTCCCCCCTTAGGAAGCAATGGTCACCATTGCATTGAGTGCCTCCATGAGATGGGGAAACTTATGTTGAACTTGGTCTTTGATGAGTCACTAGCCCTGGTGCAGGAGCTGGCCAACTTTAACAACTCGATACAATTGGATCCTCTATTTGTGAGTGTTCTTTATTTGTGTGTCCATGATCTGATCAGTTGTGGCTTGTTCAATGTAGTCTAGATTAAGATCTGTCAGTGTCAGCTGCTTTACAATGTTTGATGTGCCCATCAATGTTGGAAAGTATGGTAGAAGGTGGTCCACATTGAATACGAGGTGAACGCCAAGGAATGGGGGGATACTGAGCTCAAAATTGTTGTATCCAAAATATTTGGTGATGGTGTAAGGCTCATATCATAGTGGTCAAAGCTTCCAATGGGCTCCAACAAGTCATTCCTTCTGTAGATGTAACCAAACTTCATTTCCTACTTGAAACTTATGCGGCACGTGATGTTGATCATGTTGTTGAATGTACTCAATAAACCAATTGACTTTATCAGCTTTGAACTGAACATGCACAGATTCTTCCTGTGTAGTTTCAAAAGTAAGTGCAACATCAAGGGGACATAATGGTTGAAATCCTAGACCCACTTGAAAGGGGTTATGTCCAGTCAAGATATGCAAAGCTTAGTTATAGTTTTTTTGAATATATGGAAGATTCACATCCCATGTTTGTGGATTCTTAGAGTTTCACAAATGTAGTATGTGCACAATCATCCTTTTGATGACCTTTGTTTGGCCATTAGTCTGGGGGTGGAATGTAGTTGACTTGGTTATATTGGTGTCCAACAATGATCCCAAAGTCTCAAACAAAGTTCACTTAGGAACCTACTATCCTAATCTGATATAATGGTCTGCGAGACCCTGAAATGTACCCATACTTGTTCAAAGAAGAGGTTGGTAGTGACTTGTGTTGTGATACTATTCTTGTAGGTAACCAATATGGCCATCTTAGAAATTTGTCAATGACCACAAATACACAGTCATTAACATTCTTGGTAGAAGGAAGGCAAGACATATAGTCCATGGAGATGGATTCCTAGGGTCGTGTTGAAGTAGGCAGAGGAGTATATAAGCCTTGCTTCTTAATGGTTGGCTTGGCAATGGCACAAGAAGTGCATGTTTTGATCTATTTTTCCGCATCCTATCAGAGACTTGGCCAATAAAAATAATTTTTCAGTACTACCACTTTCTTCTATACACCAAAATGTCTAGCAACCAGCTTTAGTGTGCCTCCTAAATCATCTTCGCATGCTCACTTGAAGGAAAACAAAGGTGTCCCAGGTGGCATAATAGTGTGTCCTAGAGGTGGAATTATGGAACTTGCTTGCCATTCACCAATATATGGTATGTGGTGGAAAATTATGGATCAATTTTGTAAATTTACGTCCATCCAAATGTCTCGTTCCGACAAGAATCAAGCACACTATTTTGCACCACAACCGATGGACGACTAAGGTAATTTACAACATTATTGGTGTTTTCCTTCTTGTACTTAATATTCAGATGAAGTTGTTGGAGATATTTGGACCATTTTTTATGTAGGTTATTCTACACCTTCCCTTGTGTATATATAAACTAGAGAGGTCAGTGAATTGTGTGGATGATCGTCTCCTTCTGTAGAATGTAATGTTACCATAACCGACAAGCTTGCATGATGGAATACATCTCTTTATCGTAAGTGGGGTATTTATGAATTGTTTCAAAGAATGTCTCACTATGATAGGACAACATGCCCTTCTTGGGTGAGGAATGCACCGATAGCATAGTTAGAGGCATTTGTCTCAATTTCAAATGGTTGTTGCAAGTCTAGAAATGTGAGCACTGGTGCAGAGAAGAGGTAGTTCTTTAGCTCAACGAATTCCTTATGTTAGGACTCAAACCAAAAAAACTATGCTTTCTCTCTGCCCTTGGTAACTTGACTCAAGGGCCAAGTGATATGAGAGAATCCCAACACGAACCTTCGATAAAAATTAGCAAGGCCTAGAAAGTTGCGAAGCTCTGTTAGAGTAGTTGGGGCTAGCCAATCTTGAATGACTTGGAACAGCGTTAGGTCCATGTGCACACCTTTCTCATCAATGATGTAACCCAAATATTAGACCCGGTTCATGCCAAATGTGCATTTCTTGAAGTTGGAATATAGCTTGTGTTGTCGCAGGGTTTGAAGGACCTGCCAAATATGTTGCAACGTTTCTTCTCAAGTCATGTTGAAGATGATATGTCATCCAAATATACAGCCACAAATGATTTGGTGAAGGTCCACGAGATTTCATCCATCAACCTCATAAAATTTGTAGGGGCATTTTTCATCCCAGAGGGCATAACCAACCATTCAAAAAGACCCTCCTTAGATTTGAAAGTGGTCTTCCATACATATGTGGGTTCTATCCGAACCTGGTGATAACCAAAATTAAAATCAATCATGCTAAAGCACTTGGCCCCCTTGCGTTGGTTAAGAAATACATCAATCTATGGGATTGGATACCTGTTTCTGAAAATGATTTTATTTAGTTCCTAATAATCAATGCAGAGCCTCCATGTCCCATCCTTCTTATGTACGACTACAATTAGAATCCCACAAGGCGAGGAACTTGGTTAGATGTTCCATTTTTGTATAAACTCCTGGATTTGTTGCTTGATTTATTCATTTTCTAGAAGAGAGTAGTGGTATATAGTCCCATTAGGTAAAAGTTCCCCAAGAGTCAGATTGATTGAATATTTGACATGACAATGTAAAGGTACCCCTATGGGTGAGGAGATGTCCCTATATTCTTCCACGACATTATCCACCTATGTTTTCTGCATGGATTAACCCTCCCTAGGGGCCATGGATGTGGCCACGACCTTCCTCTTTCCTTGAGATTGAATTAGAAATAAAACAAACTTCTCAGTCTCGGAGATGATCTTATTGCATTGCTTAGCAAAGATCAAAGAAATGGTGGTAGGCAAGACTACCTCTAGTATCATGTATAGATTACTACCAAAAGTAATAATAACAATGCAAGGCCCGAACTCATACATGACATGGTGCTTCCACAAGTATGGTTGGCCTAATAACACATCACAAACTTAAAGGATTGAAAAAACACACAGTACCTCATCCGTGAAGGGCTTGATGTTGTAGGGCAGGAAACACTATTGGCTAACACAAAGATCTTGCCCTTAGTGGAGCCATTTAATAATGTATGATTACAGTTGTGGTGTTGTTGGTAGGCCCAACCACTTCATGACCTCATCTAAGATGATCTTCTTTTAGCTCCCGCTGTCAGCAATGAACTGCAATGGAGAACCCTTCACCCACATCTATGAGTGGAAGAGACGCTCTCCCTCATCAAGTTCTTCAGACTCAATATTCTAGACCTTAGTGGTGGTAGTGATGGTGTTGAGCTCTACATCGATAACCTTCTTCCCCTTGTTGGTGTTGGGTTCCAACACAGAGTCAGAACATGCATCTAACTCTGTAGCTTTCAGTTGAGCCACTAGTGACTACTTGGCGCGACACTCATTTATGTTGTAAGTGGGCTCTTATGGAACTCTCACCATTTCCTTGTATCCTTCTTCATCTTCGTGGTTTTATTATTCACTTTTGGATTTTATGGATTGTCTTGGGTCACCCCACCTTGGCTTTGTCCTTTATTCTGCGGTTTGGAGGTTCCTTTTCCTTGCTTCAAATTCATAAATTCAAAGTCCTGCTTCTTCTATTTAAATTTTTGTTTGATCTTGACAACATATCAGTATGTGGCACCAAGGAGATTTCCAAGAAATCCATCTTTTCCTGGATGTATATGTGCATACATTTGTGGTACTTTAGCATTAGATGTCACTCATAATCCTTAATACTTCATGTGAAGGGTATGAAAGATATTTTGTGAACTCTGGCACGTCTTGGTCCCTTTCATGTCATTGAGTGTGGTCCATTTTATGTAGTACTTATCTTCATAGCTCTCGACAGTGTAATATTCTTCCTTCATAACATATCAGAAATAATTTCAAGTGGGTGCAGCTGAAAATAGTGAGGGTTCCTTCTCATTCCTTTTCTCACAATAGGTTTCCCACCAGTCCTTTATGTGGAGGGTGAATTTGGGAAGTGCGAAAGTAATATTTTCCCTTATGGGAAAATTATGGACATACCCTTCCAACATATTTAACCATCTATCTATGACATCTACATCTATCTGGCCTTCAAATATAGGATTTTTTAATTTAACTTGTACCTTAAAGAGGGTGGTTCCTTCAAAGTGACTATTAAATGAAGATGCATCACCTACAGATACCCGCCGAAGAATCTAGGAAACGTTATCCATCATCTCGTTCCCGTGTGACTCGAGGGCATCTTCAATTTTTTTTTTGAAAGGATATCCTACACCCTTATATTTATTTTCTTCCACCATGGAAGGTCATTGGGGTCGGCGAGTCTGACCTTGTAAGGGTTCAACCAGTTCAAGTCCTAACTCCTTATAACCTATTCTCATTGGGGACATGCACAGAAAAATAGAGAAATAAAAAATTGCTTTGATACCATTGATCTGAATTTATTCAAGAACGAAATAAAGTGAAAATTTAAATAGAACACAGAGTTACAATGAAAAATTAACTTCAATTAATTAATAACAAATACTAAAAAAAATTACATGCATAATGGAAACAAACTAGAAAAGTTTGAGGGCCTCGTTGGGGTTAGTTGGTACATCAACTTCCCAAGGCCATAACTTTAGCATACGATATATGTTTCATGTGTACGATACCTCACTAGAAATATTTGAGGACAACAACTTTCGATTGTCGACCCTTGCCATGGGCTACAAATGTGCCCATTTTCCAAAAAAGAATTCATTTAGGGCCTCAAAACAACTCCAAAAGTTTAGGACCTGAAAAACTGCCAAAAATAGTAAATTGTACTACAATTAAGGAAACTAAAAGAAACAATGTTGGGGGTCCAGATAGAATAGGTAGGTGGCCATGAATATCCACTTGGATCACCTATTTCTCTAGTCATCAATAAACTCGCAAAACATTCACATGTTTGTGGAATTCAAAGTACATACACAGCAAGCTACCTGGCATAAGTATTTATGAAGGAAATTAGACTTCATGGTATTCCAAAGATAATAGTGAGTGACAAAGATCCAAATTTCACAAGTAATTCTTGGAACTAATTATGGAAAATTATTTGAACAACACTAGCAATGACTTCAGCATATCATCCACAAACATATGGTCAAATAGAAATAGTAAACAAATGTTTATAGGGTTATATACAATGTTATTCTTTAAATAACCAATATCAATTAATGAAGTGGCTTACTGTGGAAAAAAATTGAAATTGGTATAATACTACCTATCATACATCTAAAAAATCCCATTTGTAGCTCTTTACAGATATTCAACACCTAGTATCTCATATTTCTTTATAAGATAATTCCAAAGTACAAGAAATAGGGTCACACGTGAAGAATATTAAAGAAAATTTGACAATCCTTAAGGAAAACATTTAAAAGGAAGAAAACATGATGAAGCAATAAGAAGATCAACATCAAAGTGAAAGACAATTTGAGGAGGGTGATCAAGTTTTTCTGAGACTACAAACTTGTAAGCAATCTACACTCAGGAAAAAGAAGAATAAAAAATTAGCTATAAAATTTTATGTGTCCTAGAAGATTATTCGGAAAATTGGACAAGTGGCATATGAGTTAGATTTTCCTTCCCACATTCATAAGGTTTTTCATGTATCATGACTAAAAAAGGTTGCGGGACAAGCTAAAACAATGCAAACAAAATGCCAAGAATTAAATGAAGGAAAGTTGATTCTTGAACTAGAAATAGTTATGGATCAACATTCTCTATCTCTTGAAAATAGAACCATTACAGTGTACCTAATCAAGTGGAAGAACATGCCTCTAGAAAAATCTACTTGGGAAAATTAGCAATCCACGAAGAAACACCCTCGACTACAAGATTTGAAATATTATTTATAAGATGGGGGGCATGTTATGGCCCTTGGGCCCTAATAAGCATTATTAGTTTATTTTTTATACTGGGAGGTTAGTTAGAACCTCTCATTGTCCCATCTTATTATAATTGTACCCTTTGTCTCTTATATATACACTAAGGAGACAGAGCCTTAGGATCATCAAATTTTGTCTTGTACATCATATTCATCATGAAAATATGTTTCCTCAAAGTCGATTGTAATCATTGTTTTCTTACCATTTTTACCGCTAAAGGCTCCTACTAGGGTAAGTTGAGAATTCCAAACCAAGATGTGGTTCCTAAGTAAAATAAATAATATAATATTCCAAAACCGACTTTATGTAATATAACCCAATGCCAATAAAAGGGCATGTATAAGCCCAATTCATAATTTGATGTTATAATCTATGTCCAAAAGTTGAATGGATGAGTGTCCTATGTGATTTTCCAAGTGGTGGAGGTGAGTTCCTTGAAGGACACTTGGTGAAAATATTGCATGCATACTTAAACCTCACATTCCCCTTATTTTCTCAATCATTCAACTATCATTCTACCATAATTCTCCATGATTCCTTGTTATTTCATGCTACAGACTTAAGGGTAAGTGATATTAAACATTCATGGATCCCTGTGACCTATTAAACTATTGTGAATTCCTCAATGGGATTCTATAGCTGCTTCTCCTTGCTCATCTTGGGTAAGGTTGGTGCTTAGAGGGGGAATTGGTAGGGTAAGATTGCCTAACGTGAGTCCTGAGGAGTGCTCGGAAGACTCCTAAGAGAAGTTATAACTCCTTAAGATAAATTACTCTGAGACTTCATGGTTTTCTTGTGCTGGAAGCCCTGGAATAATAGTGGCATATCCTAAATAATTATAGATTCAAAGATGGGGGTGCATCACCTAACATTGCAAAAGTTGGGGGTGTAAGTTTGTATTTAGATAAGTTATTGGAGTTGGTTATTGGATCCTGTTACAGGCCATTTTGTCACATCTAGTCAATAGGCCTACAAACTAGATCAATCAACATCCATTGACACCTTGTCATCATCCCTACACAAATCCCTAAACATGACTCTCCAAATCCTTGAGATTTTGACCTTGACTGCTTCATTCTAGTTCTTTTAAGGCTCAATGCACCCTGGCCCTTTGGGGACCTACGTTCAACAACAAGCTGGTTAGTTCTACACTACTCTAATTAGAGCAAGTTGTCCCTTGTTGGGGGTGCGTTGATTCTAGAAATTTAGGAAAAATAAAAAGAATCTCAAAGCTTCCTCTTCCATAAGCTTCTAGGAGTTTTCGCAACCATTTACCTTGGAGAAGAAATTTGATCTGATCTCATCCTAACTTGTATATTCACCTCTTGTCCCTTGATCTATCCTCCCATCAAGAGTGGATCTCAAGCTTAGATTGGTAAATGGATAAGAATTACTAAACTAATATCCTCCCCTATATATTTATTGTCATCCACAAGCTAGAGGTTGGCTTTTGGAGACTGATCATACCATTATGTTGCTTCTTTAATCATAATATAGTTATCATTCCCATGCATTAGGGTGGCTTTGAGGTGTAAATTATGGCAAGGAAGGACAAGTCAACTTGGGGATGTCTCTACAAGAGCAAATTCCACTTTTGGTTGTAAACTCTCTCCCTTTCATATTAATACAAAGAGTATATTTTTCCTATATGTGTTATGTTATGTTTACATTCATATTTTCAATGATGTGTTGATCTAATGAATAGAGTGATTGGATAATGCTACATAAATGACATATATCTTTGGCTTGTTGTTTGTGTGTGTAGCTTCTAATTATAGTGATCAGAGCTACAGTTGGAGCTTACAAGCCGAGAAGAGAGAAGAGCTTGTGACAGATCACAAGTAAGCATCTTTCTGCTTTCTAATTTCTCTAGGGATAACT
Source organism: Pinus taeda (assembly GCA_000404065.3). Classification (NCBI taxonomy): domain Eukaryota; kingdom Viridiplantae; phylum Streptophyta; class Pinopsida; order Pinales; family Pinaceae; genus Pinus; species Pinus taeda. The sequence goes on from APFE031302937.1 coordinate 95,931, forward strand.
TTATAGTCGTTGATTTCTGTTGTTCTATACCAAGCCACTAGGTCTAGGGAAGGTAGCTTTGTCTGTGATTGTAGGTTTCATATAACAAATTGGTGACACCGCTGGAGAACGATTCATTCCCTTAATAGTTTCTTTGACTTTTTCCCTTGTTACACCTCTTGACTAGACCTTCAGTGCATCACTCAGTTTTAATTTACCTTAGGAAGACCTTTCATTGAGCTACATTTTATTTTTTGTGTAAAGAACTCATTTTCCCTTGATCATTGTACCCCCTAGTCTGTTGAAAGAGCGTTGTAGAGCACCCTCACCTTCTTTGTACCTGTGTTGCAGAGCACTGGTAGCCTCTTTTCACCTACGATGACCCCTATTTCATGCAAGAAATTATCTTTTTATACTTTTCTCTCTGATTAGCTTTGTTTCATTTGGTCCTCCTTTTGTCTCTAAGTGTGTTCTTGTCTTTTTAAAGCCAACACAACACTTGATTTTTTGTGAAATTGATTGAATTTATCTTTGTTCATTATTTAGAGGTTTGCTTCAGTTTCTTAACAATTTTTTATTGTTTTTGCTTACATTTTTGCAAAAAATATCCCCCCCTTAATAACCCGGGGTTGTGGGGGGGGGATAAGTTATGTATCAGTGTTAATTACCTCTGAGTGTCATCACCTTTTTTTATCAAATTTTGTTTCATTCTTTCTTTCTTATTTTCAATTCAGGTTTGTATGCATAGATTACTTGTTGAATTTGAAAAGTACAATTAAAGTATGTGTGGTTTCTTTTCACCAATGATCATGTTGCATTCATATGTTTCTTTACATTTGAAACATTAAAGGAAAACAAAATAAAAGAAATTATTTGAATTTCATATAGGGCTTTGATTTTGATTGGAATAGTGAAGTTGAGGAGATCGATTGTTGCATCACTTGTTTGTTGCATTGTTGATTGATTTCTTCTTCCCCTATTTAGTTAGGCCTTTCATTGTTAAAAGGAAAATGAAAAGAGTTATTTTTGTTATATTTGTTGCATTATAGGTGTGTTCAGGTGGCATCGAGTCTTAAGCCTTGAATCGAAACATAATTCAAGATAAACTCTAAAATTCACTCAATTAACCTAAGGAGCATTTGAAAATTAAGGTCGAGGCTAGAGATGTCTTTCATTATTTTTAAACATAAGAGCTGTCATTTTTTTTCTAGTGTTGCATTCCATTGGGTGATATCAAATTCCATGTATGTAAGTGTATCATATTGTTCTCCACGTACCTTCGGGTATATTGGATGGCGCTCCACACATGAAAAGTATCATTAGGGGAAATTTCAGGTCTAAATGGGCCTCCTAAGAAAAATGTAAAACCAAAATAAAATTTATAAGAATCAATAGGATTCAATATGATGATGTCAACCATGGGGGATGATTCACCATTTTTGGAGTAAAAAGTAAAATGATTAAAAAATAATAAAATAATAAAGCTACTTTGCAACTCGTATTTTCAACTTATCTCCCTAAGGTTTTACTCAAATTTCGAGTGGGATTGCTCCTTGGATGCAAAATTTAATTCTTCATCCAAGGAGTACCCATGTTACATACTTTTGATGGACCTTACTACAAGAAAAATGAGAAATACATGAAAATCATGATTGCAATCACGTTTTTCATGTATTTCTCATTTTTCATGTAGCAGGGTCCATCAAAAGTATGCAACATGGGTACTCCTTAGATGAGGAATAAAATTTTGCATCCAACCAATGTTTCCACTGGAAATTTGAGTAAACCCATAGGGCAATAAGTTGAAATTACGAGTTGAAAAAAAATAGTTTTTTCATTTTTCCCTCTAAAATTTGATGATGTAATCTAATATTATTCTATTATTTCCACTATTATTTTATAATTTCCGTAGGAAACCCATTTTAGACCTCAAAATTCACCTAATGATGGGAACACTCTCATTGTACATTTATGCATTAGACAACACTACTATGGACTGCGCTTCCACGTACCATCGAGTATATTTTGGAAGTCCATCATAGATTGTTATCCTCACCATAGGTAACCGAGTTGACCACCTTATACACTGTGATACACCAAACGCATCATTTAGGGAGATTGTCTACACATACATAAATCCTTGGTTCACCAAGGTGGTATATGCAATTCACAGTTGCTTGGTAATCCTTGTTTCCTAGTCATGGAAAATTTTAGGGGCTAATGTTCGCCCAATGGGCTAATTTTCCATGATTTTTCCGAGAAACGATTCGCCAATTTCCAATTTATATAAAAGCCGATTCGCCCAAATTTTAGAATATAAAATTATTTTACCTTAAAAATCGCCAACATTATATAGTGGCTATATGATAAATCATTATAAATTTGAATAATTTTACAAATATATCATTGAAAAATTTATAGTTTGCATATTAGGGATTAGTGAGATTCACCAATGTTTCTAAACTTCAAGAAAATTTTCCATCCTTAAAATTTTCCTTGTTCCTAGTTACCCCTTTGATTTATCTTGTGTATTTAATTTATAAAACCAATTAATTGACCATGGAACAACATCCTTATCATGGGATACCTGTAGAAATTTTGAATAATATGACACTTATTCACAGAGATTATCCTGATTATACACTATTTGCGGAATCATGCATAATGCATAACCTCCTCTACGTTGATCATCAATTTAGCAGTATTAGGAAATAATCACATGCGCACATTGAAGCATCAATCACACATATCAACACAGTATGTACCCGGGGAAAGCATAAAGCTGAAAACCCCCAACTATCTGTATATTATATTGATTGAGAACATATAACAATACATAGTACAATACTCCTCACAAGTACTCAGTACTATCTCCACCTGTTACACACAAGCTAGCTCAGATCTGAATCAATCACTGGCTCAAATCTCCTCCGCTGCTTACCTGCCTCCACTGCGCAATCCTGCATGAGAATGGATGAGAATGGCTGAACCAAACTCATATTTCCCTTGTGTTTGACCACACAATCCTCATTGTCATTACTCAATCCATGCATGTGCAAATCTCATGCACAACTATAGTCACAACTAACAGCTGTCTTGCCCTTTCACTCATCTCTAACACTTGTATCCACTGAACTGTTCATGCACTAAGTTAACTGATGTATTCCTCAGTTGATTCATGAGTTAATAAATAGTGAATTAATTGATAATTAATTCACACCACTCATCATTAGTCTATTTTTCAGTTAGACTAACTACAACTTAGTTCAACTAAGTCAAACTGAACACAACTCCATCAACTCCTGATCCAACTCCATAGAACTCAATCACTGAAGTCCTAACTAAATTCCTTCGTGCAATAGCTCAAGTAACCCATAAGAAACACATATTTCCTTCTGGTAGCTGCATGTGCCACATCCGTAGCTCGAACTTAAGTGCTCGAAGAGAATAAGATAATGTTTATAGTCCAAATATTATTAAGAGCTAATAATATTCGACTGTTCTATTTTTAGCCTGGCAGTCTAAAAATAGACTCCACCCATATGTCTAAAAATAGAGGTCCATATATTTTTACCAACTTGACCAATCATCCACAAATAGCATCCCACAACTCATAGACCATGATCCATATGTCTAAAAATAGACATAGTCTAAAAATAGACTTTGCGCCAAAAATAGCCTACGGGAACACTTAGTGAAGGCGACTTATTTTCACTAAGCTCCATCATCTTGTTGCATTCTCAACACTCCCTCTCAACAAGATATGGATTATCTGCAACCTTTATCCTGTAACTCTAGAATGTTCTGCATGCAACACATCGACCCGGTCCACTTGCTCCAACAACACTTGGAACAAAAACACTACCAACTGACCCCTCTGTTGGGCTAGGAACATACTCTGATGCTGAAGCTCTACCTGCTGTTGACAAGTGCTCCCTCTCTGAAATCTACACTACTGCAACATATCCATGCATCTCGCACCATTGCACACCTCTATGTGCCACCTAGCACTGTGTAAACACTTGTGCCTCTCGCATTGTCGCAGCCTGCTAGCTATGCACTGTCTTGGGATTCCCTACACCGTCACTCTCTCTACCGCTCCATCCGCATCTGTCTCTACCCAATCAGTCCATTCCTGCTACTCCACATCGGGGCTCCTATAGCAAGGTCTCATACAAGAGGTTGGGTACCTCAAGGATCATGCCCCTCCTCCTTGGGATGATCAATCCACATCACCCCACCTCCTACCTGAAGGTATGGCTGAATGTGATCCCTCAGCCTACCTCGCTTGAAGTTTCCCCTAATGGAGGTCTCTACATGAGTAGATGTCTCTACTCAATCTCCACTCAGCTTCCCCTGTTGTGGCTGCTCCACAACCTCTTGAAGCTGCTGCACCAATCGTGGCTCCTCCCAATTGTCTGAGACTTCTTCTAGCTCTGCATGTTGAGAGGTAATATACCCTCCCTCTCAACCACCAAGTCTCCATTAGTTGCCTTGCTACTCAAGGATTTTCATGCATCTTGAACCCCAAGAGCATACAAGTTCTTGACCCATGAACCAATCTGCTTCACCTGTCTAGTGATGATGTGTCTAAGGAAAACCTTTCCCTCTATGAAGACTACATCATAGCCTCTATCTTCCAGCATCGTGATCAACACCAAGTTTCTCTTCAGTCCTGGTACATACTTGACATCGGTCAAGGTAAAGCGAGATCCATGCTCCCTCTGAAAAATAACCGTGCCTACACCTGAGACACTATACTTCTCATCAGTACCCATTGCTATGAGTATCTGGAGATCTTTCTCCTCCAAAGTACTAAAAAAACACTTGTCCCCAAACATGTGGAAAGAAGCTCCACTATCAAGAAACCAACCACTTCCCATCATAGATGAAACCATGCATGCGAAGAGTGTGAAATCCAACTCAAACTGTGAAGAAAGTGCCTCACCTTTAGATCCTTCCCCGGGTCCCTCCTTGGATTTCCTCCCTGGTATTCCGCCTGATCTCCTCTTGCACAAGATCTGACCAAAGTCTCTCCCATCCTGGAAATTTCTCCCGACCATTGACAGAGTCCTGATAGGAATGCCAACTCTTTGGAAGACCAAGGAGAGCAAGTTCACCAAGTCCTCATCATCGACAGTCACCCCCACACTTCCCAGCTCATCTCGGCATTGGGTGAACTTTGTGAGATACTGGGGCATACTGTCTCCATTCTCACACTTTATGTTTCTGAGTTTATCCTTGAGTGCCAACTTCCGCTGGTCACTCTTTCTTTGGAATAGATCTGCCAACGCTTTCCACATCAAGTATGGAGAAGCCTTTCCATGGAGGCTGGACACAATGTGATCCCTCACGCCCTCCAACAGAATCCTTCGACACTTTTCTATCTTCTTTTGCAAAGCCACAACTTCAGCAACATCAATAGGTTTTGGGACATCCGCATCTATAAACTCCTTCAACCCATTATCATCTAACACCGCCTCCATCCTGTCCTTCCATGAAATATAGTTCGAGCTGCCCTCAAGGGAATACTCCAATCACAATCTGTTGAAAGACATTTCAACTTTGACACCAAGAAAACACTGCTGCAAATTCGAATTCCACCAGCTCAAAACTCAACGCTTCTGATCTAAAATTCGTGAGAACAAAGTATTTCTTGTACAGAGATCGACTGTATGGGCATTCACCGGATATCTCACCTTCCAAAAGAAGGATGAATCCAGAGGCTACCTGGCCCGATTATAGACTCTGCTTGAAGAAATAAAATGTAAACACTTTCTGAATAATATATCCGATGATCAATCCTCGCTCTGATATCCTGTAGAAATTTTTCTACAAATCAACCAGCTCCGATACCATGTAGAACCTGTTCTACAAATCAGAGAGCTCTGATACCATGTAGAAATTTTGAATAATATGACACTTATTCACAGAAATTATCCTGATTATACACTATTTGCGGAATCATGCATAATACATAACCTCCTCTACGTTGATAATCTATTTAGCAGTTTTAAGAAACAATCACATGCGCACATTGAAGCATCAATCACACATATCAACACAGTATGTACCCAGGGAAAGCATAAAGCTAAAAACCCCCAACTATCTGTATATTAT
>APFE031302937.1:102658-124797 GCA_000404065.3 Pinus taeda
TAGTACAATACTCCTCACAAGTACTCAGTACTATCTCCACCTATTACACACAAACTAGCTCAGATTTGAATCAATCACTGGCTCAAATCTCTACCACTACTTGCCTGCCTCCACTGCGCAATCCTGCATGAGAATGGCTGAACCAAACTCATATTTCCCTTGTGTTTGACCACACAATCCTCATTGGCATTACTCAATCCATGCATGTGCAAATCTCATGCACAACTATAGTCACAACTGATAGTTGTCTTGCCCTTTCACTCATCTCTAACACTTGTCTCCACTGAACTGTCCATGCACTGAGTTAACTGATGTATTCCTTAGTTGATTCATGAGTTAATAAATAGTGAATTAATTAATAATTAATTCACACCACTCATCATTAGTCTATTTGTCAGTTAGACTAACTACAACTTAGTTCAACTAAGTCAAACTAAACACAACTCCATCAACTCCTGATCCAACTCCACACAACTCAATCACTGAAGTCCTAACTGAAGTCCTCCATGCGATAGATCAAGTAACCCATAAGAAACACGTATTTTCTTCTGGTAGCTACATGTGCCACATCCGTAGCTTGAACTGAAGTGCTCCAAGAGAATAAGATAATGTTTATAGTCCAAATATTATTAAGAGCTAATAATATTCTATTGTTCTATTTTTAGCCTGGCAGTTTAAAAATAGAGTCCGCCCATATGTCTAAAAATAAATGTCCATCTATTTTTACCAACTTGACCAATCATCCACAAATAGCATCCTGCAACTCATAGACCATGATCCATATGTCTAATAGTAGACTTTGCGCCAAAAATAGCCTGCGAGAACACTTAGTGAAGGCGACTTCTTTTCACTAAGCTCCATCATCTTGTTGCATTCTCAACAATACCTCCTTAGTGGATATTAGGTTGAGATTAATGGCAACATTTCTTAGGTCTACTAGTCAAGGAAACCCCTCTAATTGGAATCTTGGTCCTTTTTCTTCTTTTGGAAATATTGGTTCTCCTTATATGGAAACGTTGCCCCTTCCCGGATTTACTATTGGTTTTCCAGTTTGGTTGTATTCGACCCCTATTCTTTCAAATGTCCAAACTATTTCTCAACCAATTTCCCCTCCACCTGAACAACACCAACCTCAAGTTGATCCTAAATTTGACCCTTTTCTTTCTTCACATGTTGTTTCTTCATCCTTTTCTTCCTCCTTGCCTGGTGAAAGTTTTGATTATAGTAACTAGGAAGCTAAGAAGAAAATGAAGAGGACAAAGAAATAGAAGCAAAATAAGAAAGGCGACAACCAAGCAACCATTTCTACGGATGCAACTAGTATGGACCTTCAAATCATCCCTTCAAAATTAAAATTCCCTTGTAAGTTATGTAAGGGTGATCACTTTTTTATAGATTGTCTTGGTATTCCCAAGATCTTATAAGTGCGGCCCACTGGCTCACATTGACCTTGATCATCAGCTTCTGGAGATCATGCTAGTGACAAACCATCAAGTAGTGATCATAAGGTTCATGGGGAAAATGGTAAAGTTAAGTTTCCCTATAGGTTATGTGAAGGAAATCATCTTATTTACATTTTTCCTTATGTGGATGAAGCCTCAAAACTATTTTGAAACCTTATAGCTTCTCAACCTCGTCTTCCGGTTGGTTATTGAAAGCTTTCTCCCAATCCTCCACTAGTTAATGAAGTGATTGATCAGAATTTGTCTCCAGTAAATCCCACTGTCTCTGAACATGAATCCCATGATTTTGTTCCTAACCAACCATCGGTTGAGAAAATGGTTGACTTCACTTCACCTTTAGTTGATCATACTTTTCTCGTAGAGAGTGAACTTCATACTGCTCAGGTTCCTCCCATTCCCACAACACAAGGCAGAAATCCTCTCGTTCCTAAAATACAGGGGAGAATTTCTCTCATTCCCATGACACCGCCTCCAAGTAGTATGATCACATCCTTCAGTTGGAGTCAACTGGCAGGATATCGTCTTCCTCCTTATGTGCCCTTCTGATCAGATTATGGGCTTATAATATGCCCGTAGCTAGCACAATCATAGACAAAGGCATTTTTGTTAGTATTATGTCCTCAACTTCTTGGGAAGATTTTGGTTCCCCCAAGCTTGTGATTGTTACACATAATCTGTTGGATTTTAACAGAGGAACCAGTCAACCATTAGGGATCCTTCCTGAGTTTTCTATTACTTCGGAAGGAAATATTTCCCATAAAGATGCAAAGATAGTCCAAGACCCTTTAGATTTTAATTTACTCCTTGGGCATGATATTGTTTATGACATGGGAGCTCTTGTCTCTTCTCTCTTTCATGTGATGTGTTTCCCGCATGAAGGAATAATTGTGACCATCGACCGACTTTCATTCATTAGTCCTAATTTGACTCCCAATCAACCAGTTCCCCTAAATGGTCCTTATATGCAAGTGGTATCTACCCCACCAAATATTAATTATGTGGCAACATGTTCCATGTCCGCATATATTGATGATTTAGTAGGTCATGTAGTGCATCATTTATTGGGGGCATTAGAGTCTAATCTTTCCATTGGATCCTTTGAAACCTTCCACATCATTGTTCTTCCATATGATGAGAACCTCTTGGAAGCCATGGCCTCCTGGAGGTCATGATCAAGATCCCCAGAGCAGAGTTCATTTTCTTGTGTCAAGCTCACTAAAAAATGAAACAAGGCCCTCAGAGCAGAGTTATTTTCTTGTGTCAAGCACGTTAAAAAATGAGACAAGTTCCTTGAGCATAGTTCTAAATGTGTCAAGCTCACTAAAAAATGAAACATATCCCCTTCTAATTTGAGTCTTTGATTAGATCTCATAAATTCCCAGTCAAGTCTTTCACTTGATCTCGTAAATGAACCTTCATTCCTTAGTAACCAGTAGTTTACTTAGGTGAATCAAATGAAGCTTGAGGGGCATGTACCTCGAACTGAGTAATTATGTTGGGGGAATGAAAAAATATTTCAAGCATATTTTTTCAACTTATTTCAACCATAGTTTTTCTCTTTTTCAAGCTTGTTAAAAATGAAACCAATTTCAAGCATAGCTTCACATGTTTCAAGCTTGTTAAAAATGACACCAATTTCAAGCATAATTTCCCATGTTTCAAGCTTGTGTAAAAATGAAACCATTCTCATCCTATCTCTCTTGATTTCCATATTTTATGAGCTTGTTTTTGCCAGATGAGCCTTGTTTTTCTCATTCCATCGTCACCATATGCTTGGCTGATCATGCGCTTTCACTTAGTGTTTTTTGAGTGGCCTTATTAGTCAACCTCTTGACCTTTACATTTTTTTAGAAGTTTCTTCATGATCAGAACTAGTTGCTACCCTTTATACCACTTTTTCGTCTAGGAGAAGTCCTCTTTCAAACATTTTCAAACTCCCAAAATATGAAAAGGTTGTCGAGCACTTGTATTTTTGAACTTGTCAAAGTAAATGAAAAGATATATACTCAGTATAAGTTTAACCCTTTTCCGGACTAAGATAGATTATTCAAGAAAAGGGAATACCTTAGTCGAACATGGCTAAGAGGTTCTTTTGAGTATCGTTTTCTACCTTTTCAAATTCATGAGACTATCTACGAAAAGGAACCTTTGGATTTTTCTTTTCGCCTCTTTTTCAAACTCTATAAACATGAAAAAGAGTCGGGTATCACCTCTGATGGACTCATAAAAAAATCAAATAATGATGGACTTTTCAAACATGACGGGACTGAAGCACTCCTTCTCAAGGTTCATTAAACATACTTAGAGGGATTCATCTGAAGGATGAACTCATAGATCAATCATATGTTATCCTCCTTGAGCTTGTTAAAAAATAAAGAGGTATTAACTAGCAATGATTGCAGAAATTGGGAAAACAAGGTGCTCCACCCATTGATTGCAGCGAGTCACTCTTGAACATGACACTCTTCCACTTTATCTCCATGGTTGTTGGGTTGGGAAATCTGGTTGTCTTTTGGTATAACATACTATTTCAGAGCCTACATTTTCAGTTTTGGGTCAATGTTTCCAACTCCATTCAGTGTCGTTGATGTCTTCAAGAGAAGGAATTTAGTTAATATCTGATACGATACTCTTAAGCCTTCATTCCATGTATGTCATTCTTGAACCAGTTCCACATCAAAGTCATTTTGTCTTGAATCATGATGTTAATTTTGTGTTGTTGATGGGAGATACATCAAGGCCCTCCTGTGACTGGTCGCATCCTGTCGACATCGGCTCATTACCCAGGAAGTTGACTTAGAAACTCTTCTTTCATTACCTTAGGGCTTGAATACATAAATGAAAATTTTCGTCACTCGAGGTGACATGTTTTCATCATTGTCTTTTGACCAACAGACTCTGTGTGGTGTTCGATTTCAACTCATTCATTCACACCATACGAATTGTATTGTTGTACCTTGAGATCCATTAACATCATCGATGGTTTCTCTCATGTTTGGTAATAGCTTACATCATCGGTCAATAATCATATGATGCCTGCCATGTTTTAATCCATCTCCTTTATTTGCATGGTTACACTCTTACATTGGATGATTGAATGAATGAGATATAAGACCCAAGATCTAGTTCCATCCATCCTGACTGCAATTTTAGGATTAATGCAAGATTACAAAGAATGATGGCTATGATCATACCGATAGTCATCCAAACATCATTCCACCCTTTGTCATCAATGGATGTGTCTTCTTAATCATTGTACATGTAATGTTAGCTTATGTGCTAAGCATGGGCATGGCTCCCTCAGAAAATATATCATGATGAAAATATATTGTAATAGATGATGATCCGGCTAGTTGTTCTTGATCTGAACTTGTCACAAGGTAAATCACTTCATTCATCAATTGTTGTTTTTGACTTTGCACTTTAGGGGAAATATAGTATAGGCCATTTTGTCACAACTAATCAATAGGCGTACAAATTGGATCAATCAACATCCATGAACACCTTGTCATCATCCCTACACAAATCCTTAAACATGACTCTCCCAAGTCCCTAAGTTATCACCTTGACTGCTTCATTCTAGTACTTTTAAGGCCCAGTACACCATGGTCCTTTAGGGACCTACACTCAGCAACAGGTTTCTCATTTCTGAACCTGCTCTGATAAGAGCAAGTTGTCCCTTACTGGGGTTGTATTGCTTCTAGAAATTCAGGAAAAATAAAAATAATCTTGAAAATTCCTCTTCCATAAGCTTCCAGGATTTGTTACAACTATTTAACCTTGGATAAGAACTTTGAATCCTATCTCATCCTACCTTGGATATTTCACCTCTTTTCCCTTGAGCTCATCCTCCCATCAAGAGTGGATCTCAAGCTTATATTGGTAAATGGATAATAATTCCTAAACTACCATCCTTTCTTATATATTTATTATCATCCACAAGCTAGAGGCTGGATTTTGGAGACTAATCATACCCTTATGTTGTTTCTTTGATCATAAGAGATTTATCATTCCCATGCATTAGGGTGGCTTTGAGGTGTACATTGTGGAAAGGAAGGACAAGCCAGCTTGGGGAGATATGTGTTTGATCAGGTTCCACTTTTGGTTGTAAACTCTCTCCCTTTCATATTAATACAAAGAGTATACCATTTTCTTATATGTGTTATGTTATATTTACATTCATATATTTCAATGCTATGGTGATCCATTGAATAGACTGATTGGATAATGCTACATAGATTTCATAGATATTTGGCTTGCGTTGTTTGTTTGTGTAGGTTCTAATAATAGCAATCAGAGTTATGGTTGGAGCTTACAAGCCAAGAGGAGAGGAAAGATTGTGATAGATTACAGGTAAGCATCATTCTGTTTTCCAATTTCTCTAAGGAGGACTTTATAGTATTTTATTTTTTTTGTTCTAAACCAGGCCACTAGGCCTAGGGAATATATTTTTGTTTGCAATCGTAGATTCCATATAAAAACCTAGTACTTGATAGTACTAACTATGTGACCATAGTTGGCTCTACATGAGCCTTCACCCTAGTGGAGTCATATTCCCAACTCAAGGGTGACCCATTGCTAAGATATTTAGAGCAGTGACATCTATTGTTGGTGGAATGTGCAAGATCTACATGTAGTTAGTGGATAATTACAAAGATAGTATTCTTATGTTTCATGTGTTATTTAGTCATTATGAATTATACATTTATAATTTCATTTTTTAATTATATGTAGGGTGTGGTTTTATACAACAATTTTATATATACTATTGATAAGAAATAAATCAATCTATTTAGTTGACAACAATTTACTATGTATGCAAATCCAACTGTATAGTTGACAGGTAGTAGATTTTGACTACGTGATCCACATATAGTCAATAAAGAGTAAATTCACGTAGCTACTCAATGTGTGGTCAACAATATATCGATTCAAGTATTTGATTAATGAGAAGTAATCCCATGTATATAGTTATGCAATTCATATTCATCAACTAATGGGTTATGTCAACTTCCTAGGAAAATATAATATTGAAATTAAGGAAATTGGGTGTTGAAGTACAAAGTAGTGAGAAATATCATTTTCCAAAGTCCCCTGTACTCTCATTGATGGATAGATATTGTTGAGTATTTTAAACTAGATGGGGGAAGTAGGGAAGTGTTCCTTGCTGATGTGGGAAATATTGGTTGCACCTAAAGCACGGATAACAAGGACTAGTTGAAGGCTCATTTAGGGCAAGGGTCTTTGGTGACATATTATGGTTCAAAATTACTTTTGGTCAATTCAAATACACTATAATTATATTACATTTAATTCATCAATCTGAGTCGTTAATATTATGAAATATAAGCCATAATATATGCTAGGACTTAGTTTCTAACTCTCTAATCTTATGCAAATTTAACATAAAGGAATGTCGATACAAGTCCCACATATTGCACAAGTTTTTGTTCAAGCAAGTTACGCGGGTATTTTTCCTTGTGATTCAACTAAACTAATGTATATTATTAAGAGATTGATGATAACATTGAGACAAGTTCCACAGGGTACTCAAAGTTCTACATAAGCAACACAGGGTTTTGTCCATGTGTTTCAATTAAATAATTAATTCGTAGCTAATCATATATATTTCAAAATAAACATAAGATATTGTAATTAATAAATAAGATGTCAAACTATAATGAAACCTATTTTGTTCATGAAAATTAAATAAAACATAATGAGATTAACCATGCAAATAATGATGGCAATGTGTTGTTCAAACTATAACTATGGTCGGTCTTCATAATTTCTAATGTATCATTGATGTATTTATTATGATTTGTAAATCATTAGTAAAAAAAAAATGATTCAAAAGAAACTTATTTTATTAATGTCCCATTTGGACATTTAAAAAGAAGGAAAAATGAATTTTAAAACAGTGTTTTTTGCCCCCAAGTTGACCAAGTTGGCCCTCTAGAAGACAAGTCATCTCAACCCTTAGAGGCACCTTTTTGGGTAGAAAAACATTATATATTGGCATCATTACTCTACGATTTGGAAACCATGTTGCAACTCTTCCATCGTGAAGAAATTCAAGGTTATCTAAGGCTCTTATATGAAGTTCTAGACATACTTTCGTCTATGGATATACAAACTTCTAGTCAGGATTTTCTCTATAGTCATGTGAAGCTCTCATCTATGGATATGAAAAAATATGAGGCTCATTTACTTGGGAATAAAGGAAGAATTGGAACTCATGTTGTAGATATATATTCGACATCCTATGGATTGTTTTGTGGACTCTCTAGTGGACAGATATGTGGCATCTAGTGGACAAACTTGTGGTAGTTCTCACATGGATTATTTTCTTGATGGAGGGCTTGTTGGGTATGTGTTATATTCTTTCCATGACTAGCACCAGGAACTATTACATTGCGTCAAGCGCAACACGGGTATCGCAGGGGGCCGGTATCCCCCCCTACTAGGGGGTTTGCAAGGGGGTGGTAGACCCCTTACATGGGGTTTGAGGCAATGCCCTAGGAAAAAAAATTATGCAAGCCCAATAATGGTTGAGCAGACCTACCCATGGTTTTCTGCATGATTTTGGGCATGATTTTTTTTCCCATGGTATTTTATAGGTTTGGTCAAGGGAACTATGGTTATGTTCTAATCCAAGGTTAATGGATTGAGTTTATGAATGCTTCAACATGTATATAATGTATTGTAACATTGAAAGGAAGATAATGAAAAATCAATATGGTTTTCCCAATTTTGGATTCCAAGTTAAAATCTTTGTGTATATTTTTGTTCTCACCATTGTATATTTTTGTATTTTTAAGAATTCATTTGTAGGTAGTTTCTATACAGAGCTAAAACCTATATGGTTGATTTGGAAATTAGGTAATTTGATCTATTAGTCAGTTTGGTTATGACTTGGATTTCTCTCTTTTTGACAATGATTTTGTAAATAAAGGATTGTTGGGTTTTCCCCATTGTAAGCTTTCCCAGAATAAAATTGTCTCTTGTATTTTGTTCATTGTGATCTCAATTTTTATTGTACTTGAATGGCTAAAGTATAATTTCTTGATGGAGAATAAGGAAATTCTAAAAGAATAATAATTCTCTCACAAGTAATTATCAAGATCATAAATTGAACTTGCAAATGAATTTCAATACGTGTGTCCTCACAGGGGAGCCTTCTTGGTTGGTTTGTGTTTTGCTTAAATCAAACTTAGAGAAAATAAAACAAATATAACAATTATATTAACAATATCACAATGGATCATCATAAGCACAGAGTAGACAAAATATATTAAAGTGGAACTGTTTCAATACATCTAACTTTTCTTTCCAAACAGGAACACAAGTATTCATAATATAAAAGATAGAATTGTCTCAAGAGTTTGATGCTAATCTACAAGAACAAATAACAGTCTTTAGATTGCGTGGAAAGAAAAGATTAGTTTTATGATTTGAGAGATTCATCATTGGATCATGAATCTCTCTTAAAGATGTCTATATCTCAACCTAGTAGTATATTTATCCATCACACAGTGCAATCAATCACCAACAAACTAAAACTCATCCATGTTACTCTATCCACCACCTAGACTATTGATTGGGTTGTTTGAATAAGCTCTAATGGTGACATGGATGTCTTTTGGCTATGACCATAAGTGAAAAACCATCTCTTTCATTTTTCTGCATCCCTTGGTTTTTTTATTTTGTTGGATCATGTCTGGAGATATGGTAACATATGATTTTCCTACAAAAATAAGAAGCAACAACAGAATATATGATTTTTTGTGGTCATAACATTTTAATTTTTTTCATAAATAAATATACAAAACTATAGAAAGATGTGCATATTACTTTTAAATTCTTCATTTGCAACCATTGTAACTCCAGCAGGGTTTTTATGTATAAATGATAACATAGGTCTATGAGATGATGGTTGTGATGGGATTATAAGAGAAAAGGTATGAAAAACTAAGCATAGAAAAGTGACAAAAAGATCTTATGTTTAAACCTCAATATTCCCCCACGCTGAGGATTTGGCATGTCCTTGTGCATCAACAAAAATGTAAAATTTTAGAATTTCTTCCTTGTTAGTGTATAGTCTCAGTAGCTTCAATTAGAATATCCAAGTTACTACACTGAGCTCCCTTCTTCCTCATATCTCTTGACTGTATTGGCTTCCTCAAGAGTATTCTAGCATTTAAATTTTTAATTTTGGAATGCATCTTCTGGTTAGATTTCTTGAGTTTTGAATTCTCCTTATTGAAATGTTTCATCCTCTTTAACGTCTTTTTATTTTGTCTTCAATACTTCATTTTCACCCTTGATGCATCATTCTAAGACCTCCAACACTTTGATTTCTTGTCTTAACTTCTCAAATGTATCATTTTCTTTAAAATTATCTAATGGAGGATTGTGTATAAGAGGTGCCACTGAACTATGAAGAGTAGATGTTGGTGGACTAAAAATGGGGGAATAACCAAAGCACTATTGTACCTATTTTTGTTGAGTTTATTTTTCAAGAAAATCAATATATTCATATACCTTTTGTTGATTAATATATATTTCTAAATTGGTCTCCCTTTGTTGGTCTCCCTTTATTCTGGAATATCTTAAACAAAATCAATTTTTTGATCGGTCTCTCTTTCTTTTAGTAATGTTGTAGATTATGTTGAATTTCCATGACCTTGGGTCTAGGATAGAATCTTAAAATATATGACGCTACCAAACTAAGAATCTCAACAATACTACTTTGCACAGCAGAATATAAATAACAATAAATCACACATGCATAGAATGTGTACAACTTTTTACAATTTTCAACCCAACTTCGTTATATTAAACAACATATAATACAACATTATAGGGCTCCTGTACCAGGGATAATGGCCCTCATACATCCGTTAGTACAAGATACAAAACTAGGGCTTGGTGCAGGTCCATCGACATCCAATCTACCCTCAACAAGATACTCTGACCATCTAGTTGTTGCATGCTCTATCAGATCCTCTTGATCGTACCATGTACCTGCCTAGTCCTTCAGCTCTCGATCTGTAGCTCTAGCCTTTATCAATGATCCAAGTCCTTTTAGCCACTAAATCTAGTCTATCAATCTGCTCACTAGTTGTGCCTTATTCCATCAAGGGCACCACACATCGAGACGCATGTCGAGTTGTTCATAGCTCCACTTGTGAATAAATCTTGATCTGCCCATTGTTTCTCCTCAGCTACTCAGGGACTTCAGCCCACTCTGGTCTTCCTGCGTTACTCTGATGAAGACCAACATAGGGCACGGAGGGCTGCCACCTGTCACTGCAAGATTTATATTTCCCTTCATGAATGCAGGCTAGGAGGATTTCCTATCATCTATTGTTGACGTCCTTCTCTACACACAAGTCTAGGGCCATTCAACTAATCCTCTGGTTCATCAACCCTTGATCTCAACTGCCACTCTAGCTACTATATTTGTCCATAAAAGTGTTTCACACTAGGCTCCAACTTAGGCACTATCACACTATCCTCCAGCAAACCATAACTACCCAATCTCATCCACACTTGATCCACTCTGGTGTTGCCCTCCAATAGACCATGAGTGACCAAGTCCATGATGTAGCATCTGCACCTAGTTAGGGAATCCCCACACCTAGGAGACCCTTACACACGACTGCCAATAGACTTCTCCATATCCTCCCTTTTCTCTTCAATAGAGGAGCTATTGTAGAAATCTAGTCTCCAATAATATGTCCTCACCTAAGACATCGATCCACCGTAAGATATGATCTTAGTTGGAGTTGCTTTATGCCTAAGGAAAATCCAATGAATCACTCCCATGGGCTGCAAACTAACCCATCCAATACTAGCCACAAACTATGACACAACACAAGGAAAAACTGGAGAAATAACATACCTTTCATTTGTTGTTCATGGAATGAATTTTGGTCAATGGTTAGGGCATCCTTGCAGCCCAAAACAACCTACCATATATGATCAAAACCTCCACCAAATACTGCGACCTCCTCAAATTTACAAGCCTCTACCACTCGTTGTCTTGATAGGCACCTACATCACCTAGATTAGGCTTGTTTATCCCTCCAAACAACCACCATAGGTCTGTGACCTAGTCTCCATAGGTTTGTGATCTCCTCGACATGTTCTAGCATGAGAACTCACATCAACTGTCCCAGAACAACTTCCCTTGAGTGCAGATATCCATCCTTGAGAGTTCAAGGAAGTTTTCTATTGTCCTAGCCTCCAAACAAGCCTTGGTCTTCCTTCAAGTATTGTGTTTTCCCTATATCTCCACCTATAGATATGCGGCAGCCTAGATTTGGGACTGACTACTCTCAACCAAACCTTCAAACAGGCCCAGAAATGAACCTCTGTAATGCGACTACCTGCTACATAACTCATAATTCAAAACATTCATAAGGGAAACCCTTAATTTCCCTTCTCCTTCGTTGAAGATACCCTAGCTTGCGTCCCAAAATAGAGACCCTTTTCCTCCTCCAACGAGTTACCTTTGTCTCTTGTACACTTCCCTTGTGCTACACCAAAGGATGAGTAAAATGACTCATCTCACCTCTTTATTTATACACATAGAAAGGGATCCTTCCAACGCCCTCCATGGGATGTCCCATTGTCAAGGAAGTTTAGTAAACTTAAGCTAACCTTAACTCATATGGTGCCAACCCGACATTAAACTTAACAAATTCATAACTCCTTAACAACAACTCATAAATTGGATGATTCTCATTGTGTTAGAATCATCTCGTCAAGAGCTATCATCCTCATCCATCACATGTCAAAAACTCGTCACTATTTTGGCCCAAACATCTATGAGTGCAAAACCCCACGCTTGCATTCCAAGCCCACAAGCCTACTTTTGGCGCTTTGACCTCCACCCCTCGAACACTAGGGCTTGGAGTACCTCCCAAGCTACACAAAAATAAACAAATTATAGATATGTAGAAATGTTAATCCTTGGGCTGGTATCCATTTGTTGTGGAAGTGTTGTATATTTTATTGAAGTAGAAACCCTTGGCTTATTATTTGTTTTCCTTGTTGATTTATTTCGTTCATCATAATTTTCAATGTTGATTACTGGATGATCAACATTTTCTTTCCTCGTTAATTCTTTAGTCATACTTAAAGTAACTCTCTAGGATTTTCATCATACTTAAGGTTTAATTTATTCAAAATTTTCTTCCCTGAACTTTTTCCTTTTACTACTTCCTCGACTACGAATTCTTCTATGGTTGAATTGTTCTTCAATTCTATTGTAAGTGTTTTCTTCTTTTGATTTTTCTTTCCCCCTTCCTTCTTTTTTATTTTTGCCTTATATTTTCATGGTTTTGAACTTAAAACCATATCTTCAGTTATTTTCTCCACTTTATAACCTTCAGGTTTGAAATTATCTGTAGGCTCAAGGTTTTCTTGAAATTTACCTTCATATTCATTTGTCGGTTCATTTGTTGGCCCTACTAGAAGCTTGCTTGTAGGCTCCGCTATGGTCTTGATTGTTGACTATGCTATAGGACTAAGTTTTTGAGAATTGGGCTCTAAAACCCTAGCCCTAGTATGTTTCTTCTTATGGCCTAGAGCATATGTCTCTTATGAACTTTTTGGAGCTTCTTTGAAGTCACTTCTCAAGAGAAAATTATTCCAATTGTCTCATTTTTATGTCACTCTTGTTCAATTAAAATATTAACAAACCCAAATTGATACACCTTCTTTCTATATTCTTAGGAATTTTTTGAACTTTTGAATCCGTCTTTTTAATACTATTAAGGAGATAATGAGCTATGTTTATTTCATGAGTTGTTTTAAAAATGCATCGAGAGACAAATATTATAGAACATTATTAGACCATACTTGCCTTCACAAGTGATGAATTTATGAAGAACAAAGAGAAAATATCGCCATTTCCCTTTGGATGTTAATATTGGTATGCCCTTTTCCAATTTTTTGTTTTCATCTTAGGGTTTATCAAAAAAATCTCCATTTCTCCCCCTTAATCTTCTAGTTTTTAAATAAGTTCTCTCTTGTCTTGGTAACTTAGTGGCTTCAACTAAGAAATACTATGTAACCTTTAATCGAACGTCTCCAATATTAGCTTCCACTCTATAAAAGGCTCTCGAAAACACCTTTTTTACTTTAACATCATATTCTTGAAACTTTTCTAAGAATTTCAACCCACCTACTTTCTAGAACATTTCCCTAGATTTTTTATAACATTCTAAGAATTTAGGTCTTGTAGGTTCAAATCTTACCAGAAGCATCATCCTCAATGTTTAGGAAGTATTAGTTCTTAAATTTGCCATGTTATCATTGTTATCAAGGGTGGTAGATGTATGGGTTAATACGATAGGTGGAGTGATTATGATGGAAAGGTGGCAGAGGGAAAGATGTTAAGTGAAATGAATATGATGAAAATATGGTAGAGGAATAAATTAGTTTGAGTTCAAATGTGGTTGATAGAAGTATCCATTGCATCTTGTGTAATGATGGGTAATTCAGTCTATGTTATGAAATGAAACTCCTTAACCACTTTATGGAAGTATCAAGGTGATTTTCAAGCAACTTAATCAATGATGCAATCGAATCAGGATATAGTGCATTATATAACATGGGTGCTGCATTGTTATCATTATAGCAATTCTTTTGAAAGTATACCATCTTTTGAGTTTAGGTTAAAAATATGTCCATTCGTTCATGGGGTCTTGGATAGATGGTGGTCGGGTGCATTGTTAAGTCATTCTTAGATGTTTTGTCACTGGTTCAATTCCCTACCCTATTCGAGTGTTATTCTTGGACATGGCCATGATTTAGCCTCACCAATGTCGAACTTACAATGTGTGTGTATGTGTGTGTGTGTGTGTGTGTGTGTCCATTCATTTTAAGCTTTGTATTTTCTTAAATAAAAACAATTAAAATTTTACTTGATGCTTACCTTTGACCATCTTGTATTGGTTTATCATGCTTTAGGAACATAATTGCTTGATGTTGTTGGATACTTCAATGCTGAAACTTTTGATCTTGATTCATGACTTTTACTACTTGATGATCCTTAGAGTTTATGAAGTTGTTGAAAATAGATATACAAAATCCTTCATCATTTTTGAAGAATTTTTAGTGGCTACGGAAAGTGTGCACAATTACGAAAAATTTGTAATTTGATATAATTTTATTATGAACTAAGACTTTTCTTTCTCTCACTGAAATTGTCCATGAATATTTGAGATAATGTTATGCATGTGCTTCCACCATCTATTGATGTTTCTTAGCTTCTGATTGAATAGTGGAAATAAAATTTTGCATGTTGGATATATAAAGAAATATTCTTAGGAATTCTATATGTGAGAGACTAGTTCTCAGTTAGAATTTTTGTATAGTTATGCCAACATCTCAGTTTTCATAAGCATACCCTTCTTCATTTTTTTCATTTTTATTATGATTATTATTTTTTTTAGTACAAAGAAAAAATGAGTTGAGTCAAGAGGGGTAGAAAAATTATCCCCTTTAGTCAACTCTATTTTTTAATGTTGAAGTATATTTTGAATAAATTCTTCTCTTGTTAGGGGCTTATGATATAGTTTCAATATATGGCCATTAATAAGAAAAGAGACACCCTCCTTATCAATATTTTTTACTTGAATTGATCCAATTTAATAAATTGTCTCTATTTCATATGGACCTAACCAATGTGTTTGGAGCTTTCCTTTAAAATATTTAAATCTAGAATCAAATAGGATGACCCAATAACCTAGTTGGAATTTATTTAACTTCATAAACTTGTCATTCCATTTTTCCCATAGTTGTTGATTGACACTAGTTCTTTTAATTGCATCTTAATGTATTTCATCTAGCTCATTGAGATAATCTAGCCTTTGTTTTTATGCCTCTGAAAGATCTAGTCCCAATCTTGTTATTTTTCGATAGGTCTTTATTTGAAATTCTATGGGAAGCAAAAGTTGCTTTCCATAAATAGTTTTATATGATGTATGAGAATTAGTGTTCCTCCATGTAGTCTAACATGTCCAAAGTGCTTCTGTAATCTTATCTACCCAATCTTTTCAATGTAATCAAATTGTATTATTTAGAATGGCTTCAAGGAGCTTATTTGTTGATTCCATTTTCCCATTTTCATATGGATGATATGGAAATGAATTATAATGCTTAATGTTGTACTGCTACATAATTTTCTAGACAAGCTTGGATGCAAATTGTGCACCCTAATCTGTAACAATTTCTCTACAGACACCAAATCAAGTAAATATATCCTCAACCCATTTCATTACATAATTAGTACAAATAAGAATATGCCTTTTCTACATAGATATTGGAGCAATTGGCCCTACAAATCCTAGAGCCTAATTTTCAAATAGTTCAATAAGTACCTACGGTTGCAAAGGCATTTCATGGCTTGAACTAGATTTTTCATTCATTGATAGCTATCACATTTTTTAAAGCATTCTTTTGTGCCTTTGAAAAGAGTAGGCCAATAATATCTTGAAAGAAGGATTTTATGTGTAGTTCTTCGATGAGAAAAATTTTGTTTACATCTTTCATCATGCCATGCTTTTAATATACCCATTACCTCATGTTCTCTTACACACCTTCTGATGATTAAATTCAGTATTGTTTGAAACGTTTCTCCATATATCCAAGGGTATGATGCACTATGTTTGAAAATATTTTGTTTTTCTCTTGATGTCAATGGTTGAGGCAACTTCCCTGTATCCAAATAATTAGCAATATCTACATGCCAAGAATTTTTTTATAGAAACTACAAATAAATGTTCATTGGGAAAGTTATCATCTACAAGAACTAATCCATTCCCATTTTCAATTCTAAAAAGGAAATCAGCTACAATATTTTCCTTTCCAGTTCTATCCAACTTAGTAATATTAAATTCCTTTAAGAACAAGATCCATTTGGTAATTCTTCCATTATTTATATATTTGTCCATTAAGATCTAATAGTAGAATGATCAATATGGATAAAAGTTTCATACTCAAATATTAGTATCTAAAATTATTTATAGCATGAACTAGTACAAGAAACCCATTTTTGTAACTATACAATTTAACTCTGCAATATTAAAATTTTACTTACATAATAGATAGAATAAGGAGTTTGTTGCTCTTTCTGTATGAGGACAATTCCTAAAGTTTTATTTGAAGCATCTGTATAAATGCATAATGGGAGAGACTAATTTGGTCCTGTTAAAATAGGTGCTTCAGAGAGATTTTGTTTCAAATTATCAAAAGTTAATTAACATGAGGATTCACAAAAAAAAATCACTATCTTTAGTGAGTAATGTAAATATTGGTGAATCTACTTTTGTAAAGTTTCCTATAAACCTTCTATAGTAGCATGTATGTCTAAGAAAACCTCTTACATCCCTTTGAGACTTGGGTACTAAGATCTTGGCAATGACTTCAAATGTTTCCAAATCAACCTTAATTCCATTACCTAAAATATAATGACCCAAAACAATTCCTTCATTAAGCATCATATAACATTTTTCATGACTTAAAGAAAGGTTAGTTTCTTGGCTTCTTATAAGAACGTTTTCAAGCCTTACTAAGGCTTCTTCAAAAGTATTTCCATATACCATGAAATCATCAATATAAACTTCAACATAAACATGAACCAAGTCAGAAAATATACCTAAAACTACTCTTTCAAATGTAGGAACATTTCATAGTCCAAAAGGTAATATTGTGTAAGTGCACGTTCCCCTAGGACATGTAAATGCAATCTTGTCTTGATCCTCGAGTGCAATTTGCATTTGATTATAACCACAAAAACCATCAAGAAAATAAAGATATTTCTTTCATGCTAATGTATCTAATTCTTGATCAATGGAAGGTTGTTGACAATGATCTTCAAGGTAGTCTTACTTAACCCTATATAGCCTATACAAACTTGCCACTTAACATTTTTCTTTGGTACAATTACTAATGTTGAAACCCACTAGTTGTTGGAAATTGGATAAATGAAATTTACATTTAATATCGTTTTGCAATTCTTCCTTTATAATTTCCTCAAATTAGGATTCATCCTTCTCTAAGTTACCTAATTGGTCTAGCATTTTCCTATATATATATTATATATATTATATTATATATATATATATGTATGTATACACCACACACACACACATATATATGTATATGTATATGTTATGTATATGTGTATATGTATATGTATATGTCTAGTATATGTATATGTATATGTATATGTATATGTATAATATAATATGTATATATATATATATATATATATATATATATATATATATATAATATATATATATATATATATATATATATATATATATATTAGGATTAATACATCTCATACCTGTATATTCCCATGCAAAGGCATGTTTCAATAGCATCATTATTAATTGGCCTTTTTGAAATTGTTCTAGGTTAGAATTAATATTTAGGGTTTTCCCTAGATTGATCTCTACAGGAATACTACAAAATGTGTTCAGAGAATTTAATGATAACATACAATTATATGATGAAAACTCTTCTATATTCTAATTTTCTTGAAAATATTTTTCTAAGATATCCACATAACAATTTTGTATTTCTTCATCAAGATAGAGAGGAAAATCATAATTACTCATAAAATTTATTATTTGACTTTCTTCAATATCGTGTTTAAAATTTATTTATTGTGAGACTGTTAGAACATGTTGTGTTATTTCATTGTCATTTTAATCATCAATCCAACCATTGTTTTCTAATTCAGTAATTGTTTTGGAAAGAGGATAAAGTGTAAACTTGTTTGTTTCATTTCCATTAGAAATTGTTACGTTTGCATATTTACAACTAATAAATGTATCATTCATGACTAATCTCATCCTTCCTAATATTAATGGATGTCCTCCTAGGTTGTTTTTAGTTGTAAGAACCATAAAATCAACTAGGTATTCCCAAGGTTCCAAAGATACAAGAGTACCTTCTAATATTCCTTCTAGTTTTATAGTGGATCTATCTGCTAATTGTAAAATTGTTGGAGTATATCGAAGATTTCTCAATTGTAACTTATCAATTATATTCTTTTCCATTACGTTTTTAGCTGATCCTAGATCAATAAGTTTGTTTGGAATTGCAATATTATTGATGTGAATTTTTACAATCAAACTTCTTGGATATAAATATTTTTCTATATAAGGTCTTTCCATCATTATATCTATTAACTTTCCAATGAAATGTATTTTATGTGTTTCCTTTCTTTTTCTTCTTGAATTTTTTATACATAATGCCTTTATTGTTCTAGCATATATATGAATATCTTTTATTGATTGCAACAAGGGGATTCGCATAAAAATGTTCCTTAATTCATCCAACATATCATAATATGATGGTATTAATTATTTTTCTAGATTCTAGTCTATCTTTAACCTTTCTGGAAAATGAGAGTTTTGAGAATATGTAGAAGGTTGATATATTGGAGGAATAGGATATTTTGTTATTGTATCATCTATTTTCTTAGGAATCTCTTCATTATTTTCATCTTTAATGATTAATGGAGAATCTGTATCAAGTACTATTACTGGCCTAAGATGGATGTCATAAGATCAAGAGGGGAAATCATATACGTTTGGACATTTTGAGGCTCACATTTGTAAGTGGGTTGAGCTACTTTATTGTTGGTGTGTAGAAGTGATTGAAGTAACCATACCATGGAAATTTGGAAGTATTCATGAAGAAACATTCTTTATATTGATATCAGTGTCCATTCAATAGGAAAACCAAATGTAGTTTCTTCACTATCATTATCTCCATGTTCTCCTCTTCCTCCTCCAAGTGGAGTTCTTCTATTACCTCCCCCCATCACCTCATAAAAGTATTAATGTTCCATTTCTAGTTCCATTGGGATGTATTATCTCTCCTTCTCCCTCAACCATTGATTCTTTAGAAGTAGAAGAATATGATTCTATTGGATTTTCCTCAATTAGTTATTCAATTATTGGTTCTCCAAAGAATATTTCTTCTTCTTCTTCTTCTTCTTCTTCTTCTTCTTTAGTAGGTATTTCAGGCTCTTGCACAAAAACCCGTTCTCTTATTGAATGAAAAAGAAAGGTAACAACTTATGTTGAACATGATGATTCTTCTCTAGCTTTGACTTCGAACTTTCGTACTTTAGGAACACCTTCTTCTATCTGCAAAAGTGGGAATGTGTGATGGATGTTGACGTGGTTCTTACTGCACCATGTGAACTAGAGGGGGTGGTAGGTGGATGTGTTGAAGTGGTTATACCTCTAATGAATCTACCTCTTAAATCCCTTTCTCTATACGTGCATTTTAGTTATCATGCTTACTCATGCAGCTAATTGTATAAAAATGCAAAAACCAAGGCTTTGGAGAAACCTCATTATGGTGATGCATAGGTTCTTACAACTTGTCTTACAATTTCTCTTCCCTCAAAATTGTGTAATTTAAAATCATTCTTAATTGAAAACTAAATCCTATGTACACTTCCCCAACAATGGCGCCAAAAATGTTGTCAATTTAATTGCACTAGAATTTGTTACATTTAATTCATAATGTTGATAAGCTTGTGAAGTGTAAGGCACAATATACGCTAGAACTTAGTTTCTAACTTTCTAACCTTATGCAAATTTAATAGAGATGAACATTGAGACAAGTGCCATAGATTGCACAAGGTTCTACTCAAGCATGTTACACAAGGCTCTATCCTTGTGATTCAACTGAGCTAATCTATCTTATAAGATGTTGATCATAAAATTGAGAAAAGTGCCTTAGGGTACTCAATGTTCTACATAAGCAAGCAACATAGGGTTCTATCCTTTTGTTTCAATTAAATAATCAATTCATAGCTAATTGAGAAACAAATATTCTAATTGAAAAGAAAGATATAATTGCTACGAACTAAACACAAGCTATTGCAATTAAGAAATAACATTTCAAACTGTAATGAAATCTATTATGTTCATGAAAATTAAATAAAGCATAAATAGATTAACCATGTAAATAATTATGGAAACCTACATCCTTGAAGGGGGGGCTTCCTGGTTGGGTCACGTTTTGCTTAAATAAAACTTAGAGAAGATAAAACAATCATAACCATGATTCTCAACAATATCATGAATGGAAAATTACAAGTACATAACAGGGAAACTATATTGAATTGGAATCATTTTAGTAAGTCTAACTTGTCTTCCCAAATAAGAACACAAGTACTTATAATATAAAAGATAGAATTGTCTCAAGCGTTTGTTGCTAATATTCATGAACAAATAATAATTTTTAGATTGCATGGAAAGAAAATCTTGGTTTGACGATCTGAGAGATTCATGATGGGAGGATGAATCTCTCTTAAAGATTTGTATATCTCAATTTTTTTGGATCTTTATCCATCACACATTGTAAGAAATAGCCATCAAACTTGAGACCATAGGTTGAAATCCATCTCTTCACATATATCCACATCCCTTAGTCTTGTATTTTGCTGGATCACACATGGAGATATGGTAATCTGTGATTTGGATACAAGTAGGAGGAGAAAGTGTAGAATATATGAGTTTCTACAGTGGTAATATTTAAATTCGTTTTCATAAAGAAACATACAAAACTATAGAAAGATGGAAATGATTACCTTTAAATTCTTCAGTTGTAGCCATTATAGCTCAATCATGTTGTTTGTGTATAAATCATAACATAGGTTTATGAAATCATGTCTATGATGGTCTTATAAGAGAAAAGGTAGGAAAAACTAAGGATAACAAAGTGACAAAAAGATCTTATTTTCAAACCTCAACAATTACATTTTGTCAAAACTCCATAAAATATTAGGTAGAAAACCCTCTGAAGAATTTGCACAATGTCTCTATCATGCGAAAAGCAGTGGATTTGGCATTCCCTTTAATTGGAGGGGCTTATGTGGAGGGTGGGGAATGGAGCCAATGTTAAGTTAGGGGAGGACACATAGGTTAGACATGGTTTAGAGTTCAAGTTCCATGATCACACACTTTAGTTTTTTAGGAACAAATGATATTACAAGCTTTTTGAAGTTGTGGGTCCTACACTTACATTCATTTGGGGTCATGACCGTTGAAAAATGTAACTAGGTTTGGTTTTCATAATTATCTTTGTACTTGTATCAGTACATATTTATTGTAAAACAACAAAAAGGAGAAAATTAAATTTATTTGTTTCTAGTCAAAGCATGGTCTTCATGCTTCTAGGGTTTATTGAGTCAAGAAGAAATTTTGTGTTAGGGTCCCACCCTAACCCCCTTATCTATGTAATGGGACCACGTCATAGTTAAGAGTCAATAAAGCCCATATTAATAATTGTAATTGGTTAATCCACAATTAATAAAGGAACCACAGTTAGTTGCAAATGGGCCGTAGTATTAGATAGATGGTATTAGTAATAACCGGTATTGACCCGTGGTATTACTCATAGGAGTCATATATAAAGGATAGTAACTCCCTACGAGGAGCATCGTGTCTTATTTTTGTAATCGAGCTCTGCTTTATTGGAGGTTTCCCCCTCGAAGAGGCAAGTGAACATTTCTCTCTGAATAATAAAGTCATTGCCATTCTGTTTTCTCGGTATCTTTTCTTCGCATATTCTGTATTTGGGTCTCTTTTGCAGGTTAAGAAGCATAACAAGTGGTATCAGAGC
>APFE031302949.1:2218-19105 GCA_000404065.3 Pinus taeda
ATTTAAACTTAATATAAAACTACAATTTCAACTTAGTAATTTATATAAATCAAAGTGGTCTTATAATATTAATATTAATTAATTTATTAAATAATATTTTGTTATTATTAATATTGTATTTGTAATTGTGTTCCATCAATACCTGTTGGTTGAAAGAAATACTATTTTTTAGTCCAAATTAACCAACAATCGTCTCATGAAGAATCTTCGATCCTCAGAATCATCCACAAGCTCCTGTGGAATTCAATGATATGTATGACAAACTGCCCTTGCTTATAATTATTATCTTTGTGATGTTGGACATTTTCAAAATCGGCTTCTTTGATGTCGACAGGCCTTAGGTTTTCTTCCTAGATCTAGTTTATAGACTATTTTTAGTCTCGTGGACTTTAAAACATCATTTCATTTCATTTCATTGTAGTGGCTAACAACGTCGACAGTGAGGAACCCAATTCTCTATCCATGTAATTCATTTCAAACCAGTGACGAGGGATCTTGATCTTGTGGGAAGTCAACAGTTCAATCCTCACCAATGGCAACAAAAATGCAATGTATTCTCTAATCCTTTTTCTTTATTTTCCACCGAGAATTCTTCAACATATCATTTCTAGTGCAGGAAATGAGCTCCTTGGGCCTACTTAGAAACCCCTCTTCATGCCTCCACACTTTGAAATCCTCGACCAACTATCATTTATTTTGTCCCATCCCTCACACATTTCATTTCATCTCGCACACATTTCATTTCATTTCATTTTTTAGGCATTTGGCTTCACTGGCACATCATGGAGTGCTCGCCATATTTGGTTTTCCACTAGTCAGTTTAACTTGATATGAAAAATACGTTCTCTATTGAGGTCACAAATTTACCCAAGAATTGTTTTGGCCAAGGAAGTTCATTTTTTTAATCATTTGGATAAAGAAAAGTGCTTGAATTGTTTTTGGATGGTGGAAATGGATTCATACCATCAAAAACATAAAACCCAATGAATAACAAGATTGTGGAGAAACTGTGTTAATAATTTTTGGAGGTTTAAAAAATTATTAACACAATTTTTCTAGAAACTTATTATTCATTATGTATTACAACTATGGAAATATGTATTGGAAAATACCATAAAAACCCTTGGTTACCTATTGTAGCAACTACAACCACCCTTGAAAATATTGCTTATGCTTTGTTTTGGAGCCTCCCTCCTAAAATCACAACAACTCATCTTACGCTGACACAGGTACTTGTGCTTTGATTGAGTTTTATCTTCTGCTTACGACTCGTGTTTTCTAACTTGCTTTACTATCTAACCCACAACTCGATCTCTTGACTTGGTTACAACCTGGTTCCAAGCTTACCTTAGTGAATTGCACAATCCTTGAGGGCAACCAATCTTGCCCTTAAGAATTACGCAGTCCAAGCCCACAATGAGGCTTTCGCTCCAAAACTGCGTAGATCCAGCTGACAACCAACCTTCAGCTAGGAAACTGTGTAGAGCATGAGAGGCAACCTAAGCCACTCAGCCCAGGAATTGTGCAGAATCTTTTCCCTTAGTGGCTGCCCGATGCATGAGCTAGTGAGTTGTCTAGTTCTCCCCGGAACTACACAATCTCTTCAAGCATGCATGGCAGTTTCTTCATGAAAAATCAAAAAGAAAAAAAGAGAAAAAGCATCCCTAAAAAATAGGGATCTATTTTTAGCAGTCGGAGTTGCACTTGAGTTATTTTTGGAAACTGTTGCCATGTGTTGTTTTTCCTAGATTTTTGGCCTTCACGTCATAAACCCTAAATCGACCAAATATTTTTAATAGGCACTGTCATAGTTCATTTGCACATTCGATATTGGAGCTCTAACATTCTCGAGGATATCTAGGAACCTTTGACACAATGGTCGCAACTTTCCAAGTAAGTCTTTCTATTCTAGTCTTTTGTTGTTTTTCTATCACTTTTGTTTTCTTGGCCTGTGAGAGTGTTGTTTTACCCATTTTATTGAACAACCACTGGCGTTTTGATTTGTTTTAGCTTGGATAAGCGATTTTTTAAGTTTTTCATCGCCTTTCCCAAGTGTCCCATGCATGACCCAGTTTTTGCACTAATAGTGGCCATTGCGGTGACTCTCACCACATGCTTCATTGTTCTTCAGTTTGATTGATTCCTGCACTCGTTTTATTTGCTTGCACCATCATTCACTTAGATCTACGCCGACCTTCACTTCAAGGAAGATCTAGAGGATCGACATGTGTATGTAAATATCCATTAGTCAAGCTTACATAAGGTTACATGCAAGTACCTCGCCTTCCCATGTGCGGACATCATCCATTGGATTGTCTCACACGCAGATCTCGAGACTATGGCATTGAGCAGTGCCAGTGGGATACAACTTGCTACCTTAAGGACAAAGAATTATCATTAGATGTATCACTTACCTCAGCCAGTGAACCACATGGATACACTTTTCTATGCCACCCACAACTATGTAAACACCAGAGATATTATAAAGCATTGGGTGAAAGAGCCATCGAAGTTCAGATCAACACCCAATCATGTTTATAAGATGAAGTCACCGAGAAAGGCCTACCAGTTCTTGATCATATTTTCATGCCAATTATAAGGTCAAGAGAGCATGGAGACCTTTCTGCATAATTGGGCGGTTGTGTTGGACCGGTTGGCGAATTATGGAAAACCATTCAACTGGTTGGACATGTTGGCTCATCAATTGAAAGTCCATGTGACTGATGCTTAGAATCTTCCCAAGGATGAGCAAGTGAGATTCTACATGTCCACATATTTACATGATGGAATCTATGCCCAACATCAGTTTCCTGGCATGGGTTGGATATGGAAGCCACGGGAGCATGCCGTCAATATTTATTACAAGTTGCTTTCCAAGTGCAACTACTGAGGAGTTATGGTGAGGCCAGATGAATATTTCATCACCTCGGTGTACAAGTTGATCTTTGAGCAGGATCCACCTTGCATGTCCCAAGAAGTGATGGAGGCATTACTTAACATTGTAGATTGATATGCCTTACCCAGTGGCACCTTCATTGGGATTTTTGGAGGAGAGAAGCCTCTTCATGTTCTACCAAGGTATGCCACAGATAAGTTGGTCATGCAGGAGGTTACATATCACATCTCTACAGGGTTATCAACAGGATGCATAGGAGGAAGAAGGCACCATGGCCTACTCTTCCTTTGTGGATTGGATTGTATGAGATTAAGAGCTTGAAAGATGCAAATACTGAAGCTAAGGAGAGAGCGAAGTTTGAGTTCGGCACCAAAGATTACAATCCATATGATCCTCATGAGATTTGCAGGAACAACTGTATGAGGGTGTATTATCCATGGATACACAGGGCATGTCATTGGGCAAAGGAGGACCCTTGGGGGTATTGTTACAACCACTCCAAGCTCAATGAACTAGTGAGTATAGCCACAACATGGAAATCTTCTCTACAGGTAGCACCATCATAGAAAGAAAAAACAACAACATTAATAAGCAACAAAATGGCACAAGACAAGGGTAAGAGGAATATTGTCGAGAACCCAGAGGTTAAGCAAAGCTACAAGTTAAAATAATATCATTTCATTGAGAAAGCAACTTTGGTAGTGGAGGAAAAGAGGCAATAAGACATAAAGAGAGCAAAGCGAAGGAAGAGAGAAAAGAAAAGGTTGGAGGAAGCAGAAATGAAGTTGCAGGAAACAAAGAAGAAGTTGAAAGAAGAACATGAGCTAAGAAGGTGAGAGAGGGAAGAGAAGTAGAAACAGGAATAGGAAGAAGGGAAAGGTGCAATGATAGAGAAAAATATGCCCATATAGGTTGAGGAGTCAGAACAACCAACAGATGAAGAAGAGGGTGAGAAGATGCAGGATCGGGAGCTTGCTCAACAGATTGAGCAAATGGTTGAAGCAATGGACATGGAGTTAGGATAGGAGCCACATGACCAAGATACCGACCTCATTCCAAGAGCATTCGAGGTCGCTCCATAGTATCCACCCCCTCCAGTATTAGAAACAGCCCCGAGTGAGTAAGGAGAGGTTGTCCTCCTTGATGATGATCTGGTGATGGATGTGTACACTCTATCATTTGATGAATTGTAGTAGAAGATTGTACAGGCACAGATAATGAATATCCCAAATGATCATCCGTCACCTGCATTTATGAAGGAAAGGGTGATAGTGCCAGATGTCAGAAAGCATCCATTTTCCATAGCCGATGCCACTATGGCTTAGTAGGAGCCATAAGCTCAAATGTCAAGTTCTTGTTAGCAGAGAATGAACATATGGCAAAGAATTTGCAAGCGGCCACGCAAAAAGCAGAACAATCCATAGGATCTACAATGACAGAGATGAGGAAAGTGATACTTGTTGAAGTATCAACTCTTGAGGCCACCATGCGGAAAATCTATGACAGATTTGTCACTATGCATAAGGCGATTGTCCATCTATTTGGTTTCTAGCGAGGGAGCAAAAATATTTTCCAAACTCTCAGAGACATACACTATTCTATTGCCTATGTGCAAGAATGGACATTGAGATACAAAGGATCCTCGCTTCACTTGCTTAAGATGATGAAGCCATAGACAGAGCTAGACAAAACAAAGATTCAGATGTAGATCCAAAACTATGAGCAGATCGACCTGTTCGTCAGTAACATACAGGATTCATATGCACAGTTGTTCAAGAGTTTGGATGTCATCGTGAAAATGCATAAGATCCCATCAATTGGTTCCCTCACCATAGCTAAGTAGAATAACCAAGTCCAACTAGAGATTGATAGGTACATGGAGTAGCTAAGGTGAGAGGCCACCAATGATGACTTGGAGATGAGCGGAGAAAACATGCAGAAGTACATTGGTGGT
Source organism: Pinus taeda (assembly GCA_000404065.3). Lineage (NCBI taxonomy): Eukaryota > Viridiplantae > Streptophyta > Pinopsida > Pinales > Pinaceae > Pinus > Pinus taeda. The sequence continues at coordinate 7,069 of APFE031302949.1, forward strand.
CCTACCATAGTTAAGACCATGTTGTGCATGCTTTAGGATGAGTTGGAAAAGGGTTCTAAGGGCATATACCTACAAGCTATAGAGGCAAGAGTTTGCTATCAGAAAGAAACTACCAAGAAGTATGGGGACAACACAACACAATACCAAGCTTGGCATCAGTACATCACCAAGAGTCATCAAGTGGATGTTGCCAAGTTGGTCTTTCCCCAAACTTCTGAGTCATTATGTTTTGTCTTGTTAGACTGTATCTAGCCTATTTTGTCTCACATGGGTACATGTGGAAAATGTATATCATTTGTAAATATGTTGTAAGAGAAATTCCAAGTGTCATTAGTGGACTGTGAAAAGTCACTATGTAATGTAACGAGTTATTTGTAAAGAAGTTGAAGAGTCATGAGGGTAGTCAAAGAGTCAAAGGGGAATGCCAGGGGTCACCCCACCCTTTGTTATAAATAGAACCTCATAACTCATAGAAAAAATCTTTTGGGAGCTAACCTTTTGGCTAGGCGTAGGCTTAAAGAAGGCTTGGGAGTATTGTGACGAGTCTTGGCTTCTCCATAGCATAAAGAGAATATACTTATTTGGAGGAGTAGGTGTTCTTGGATGTCAATGGAGTATGTATGTGATATCACTCTAAAATTTCCCTAGGGTTATCATGTTGTGTTTAAAGAAATAATAGAGGTAACCACAAACCTACTTTTGCGATGAAGATCTAGCCTTCCTAATGCTCAGAGAGGGCTCTCTCTTAATAATATAACTTTGTTGAATTAATTGATTTTAGGCTAGTTATGTAAGCTCGATTTGGTTTTGATTTGATTTTTTGGTGGAATTACTGGCTTGGATGGATAGAAGATTGTCTATTTTCTATTGGGCTATGGAGTCAATGTGTCAAGAAAATAGGATTGAATCAAGTCCTAAAGGAAGTGTTCACAAGGCAAGGTAGCTGAGCAGATTCAGATCTTTTAGGCTGAAGGGTGAAGTGGTTTTCAATTAGGATGAAGGAGAAGTTAAGGATTCCTCAAACAGGATAATGAGGGGAATGAAAGAGGTCAATTAAAACTAGGGAGCAATGAAGTATTCCTTACTCTAGATATCAGAATAAAACATCAAAATGAATAACAGGTCAGAACAAAGTGTAACTAAACATATTTTGCAATAATATTCCTATTAAAACATTTAAATTTGGAAAACATACAAGTTTGTGGAATACTTAAGAAAATAACAATTTGAACAATTGAAAGATACTTCACTGAAGTTTCCCAACACATGAATCCTATAATCCAATGCCTTTATTACTTGTCCAATCTGCAAACTTGAAAATGTTATAATAAAACCTTAGGTTTTAGATCAATACAACCATAGAAAGATTCAGAAATCCACCCTCAATACTTCGAATTGTGAAGTATTTATACAAAAACTATTACAAAATATCCTAAAACTGATTTAGGAGATATTCAAGGAAAATTAAATATCTTCATGCAAGAATATAGAGATAGCTATCTAACTAATGCAAGCTGTCCCTGTTTATTCGGCTTTGCTGTTTGCCTTCACTGATATTTTTCTTCTTTATCTCTTTTGTTGTTTTGCTTTTTGTTTGTTGTCCCTTTACTCTACCTTTGACTTTTACAATATGTCTTTCATCTGATACTCTTTAACTTAACTTATCTATCACTCTTTACTATTTTAGCTTGACTACTCTGTTTTCACTGTTTTACCTTTCATTTTCACAGTAAGTCATTCAAATTTTCCCAAGTCTCTATATCTGGTAATTTCATCTTTACTATTCTTTTGAAGATCTCATCAGTTTCTATGTACTTTGCAAAAGTAGGCTTGTTTATAAAGAGATGTTTTACCTCATGCTGGAGGTAAAAGAGGTTCTTAAAAGTCTGATAAAGCACTTTTCCTGTAGGAATTTCTTTCATGGAGGAATTGTTGGACTATTCTTTGGCCACTTCTCTAATTTTCTTGTCATAATCTTCCTGTTTCATCAACCTGTCATTAATCACCAATGGATTAGGCAGACCTTTCTACCTCAAAACATCAAATTTAAACATGAATCTGGCTATCACTAGCTCCATTGTTTAGCATTTGTCCTCAATCTGTATCATCAAATTTCTTTTGGTGATTACTTTCTTTACTTCTACTATGGTTTCTGTTCTATCAGTTATTCCAAGCTCATGCAATTCATATTTGTTTTTTGAATTAAGGGACTGGATTATTCTTGCGGCTTATTCTGGCTTATCTCCATGTTCAGCTCTTACCCTTTGAATTGCCTCACTAGATTCTTCTGCTCAAATATCACCTATATAGAAGGCCAAATATCATTAACTGAGTTAATGATATTGGCCCACAGCTGTTGCTTTGTTTGGGCAAGTGGTTCTTTCAATGTCAACTCTTTCTCTAACTTTTGTATTCTTTCAGTCAATCCGTTTGACTTCTGCTTTTTATCTTTATGCATGATTTGTACCAACTTATTTTCATCTTCTAGACTTTTTATTTGATCTTTAAGTCTATTTATTTCATTTGTTTGGATGGGCATATCCTTCATAGCTTTGATTAATTTACCTACTTCATCACTAGGATGAGATGCTGTTGTAGATGATTCTGTAATTGATGTAGTTGTTGATGTAGTGGGAAGTGTTGTAGCTACTGGAACTGCCGAAGTAGAAGGAACTGCTATAGTAACTGTAGGAATAGCAGTGATAGTAGCTGCTTCCCTGCTGGCTTTTTTCTCCTGTACTAACTTATCCATCTCATTTTCCATTTTTGTTAATTGAGAAGTTAATTGAAGAATGAATTTCATCATCTCATCTTTTTGGTTTTGATTCTCTAGAACTTCTTTGGTCTGTGGATGCTCAATAGGATGCAATTTGAGTTGCTTTTTCAATGCTACAATGTACGCATTCTTTTCCTTAATGATTTCTTCTACACCTTTGACATCCTTTGGATAATATCCCACTTCAATAACCAATCCTTCTAATGATTTAATTATGTTATCCTTTTCTTGTGAGGATGCCTTCTCTAGTTTTAACTGTGCTTTGATATTCTCTAGAGAGTTTTGTAGTTGTTGTACACTCATAGTTTTGTTGGTCATAGTTGAGTGTAGCATTTCTCTTGCTTTCTTATGAAATTCTATTTGGTCTATAGGATGAACATCTTTAGCAGGAATCTCATAATCTATCCTTTTGTAATCTTCTGATGACTTAGGATGTTGTACTATGGGTTGCAAAAAGGTCATTTGCATTTTTCCTGTCTTATAATCAAATGCAGAAAGTAATATGTTATGGCTGCCAAGAGTCTGCTTCAGGTACTGTGAATATATTTCAGCTTTTATTTCTTCATTTTTGGTCTTGATATCTTTGTATCTCCCTCTGATGTCCATTTCTCTATCCATTCATTCACTTGATGAAGAGACTCCAACACTATGTTGCTTTTGGATGATCTGAGCACTAGAAGTTGAAGGCTAATGAGTTTTCTTTAAAACTGAAGGAGGTGCATTTGCTTTAATGATAGTGTCTGTATTAATGGTCTCAATTGCATCATTTACTTCTTCTTTCTCATTTACTAGATTCAGCTTTGTTCTTTTTCTATAGATAATTTCAAATTTGTTATCTGTTGTATCTTTGTTTGAGAAAGAACCTTCTTCTCTAGTCCTTTTTGCATTTCTATCTTGTAGGGATGGAGTATGTAAAATGGAACTAGTATCCATTTTCTCCTCCATATCTAGTAAGGTGTTTTCCAACCACTCTAACTGGTTGGCATATCTTTCAATCTCTGGCTTGGACTCATGCATAAAAGGGCTAAATTTAAATTTGAGTCTCAGTTCGTTCATGACACCCAAAGGATCATATTGCAATTTAAAACTATCACTAAACTTCATCTCTTATAAACATCTCTCTGCTTCCTCTCTAGCCTCCCTATTATTGCAGATAAAAGGACCAAGTTGGTTCTTGATTTTAAACTGTGTTTTCTTCTTCGCTGATAGAAAATTAAAATTATCTAAATTTACGATCTTCTTGACATCTTCTAGTGCAAATATCCTCATGGGGAAATATTTGGGCAGCTTATATGGAGTGAGTTGACATCCATACACCCTAATTTTAGTGTGGTTCTTGTAAAAATACTGTCTCCTATTCTGATTTGTTTTGACAACTATAAAAAATTATTTACTTCATCACTGCCCTGGGATGATTACTAATTCTTAGCATGTTAACCATTGGGTGAACACATGAATCAATGAAATCCTTGTAGTTGAAAACAATGGAATATTTTTGGATTAAGGGTGTCCAAAAGATAACCGATCTAGGAATGCCCTTAGTGTCCAGTTTTTGGATGTTAACTATAAACCTTTATGATTGGAAGTATAGAAACATATGGAACAATAATGAAGAGTATTTGAAAACTCTTTCATCCAGCAATCTGATCAATTGATCATGGATTTTGTCTGCTAAGAATTGGGAAAAATTGAAAACTGTAGCTGGAGGGTTGCCTGGGAAAAAAATAGAAAGGAAACCAAGTATAGGCTCATCTACATGTTGATTAGTGGTATATCCTAAAATACAGGACAACATGGTTACAATTTTTCTGGCCCTCGCAGAGAAAATGATGGCAGAATATGGAGGGTTGTCTGTAGGAACTTGGACCTTTTCTAGGAGGAAAGTCTGAAAATTTTGGGATCTCTTGGGAAGGTCCAGCTTTAAGTATAGATCAGTTAGGTTTTCAATAGAAAATGAGGCTTCATTAGGCTTTGGATAGATTTGCAACATTTCATTTATTGATCCCATAGTTATTGTGAACAAAATTTGTTGGTTAGGAGAGACTATGGCTCTTTGACTTGGAAAATAGCAAAGTCGGCATAGGTGGATGACTTCAGGGAAATGGTATACCTGTGGGAACAAGTATTTCAGTAAATATGACTCCCATAGCTAAATTTCATCATTCTGGTTAAGGAATTTATCTTTTCTCCAACAGTGGAGTTTTAACAGATTGCTAGGTGAGGTTGTATCTTTGATTTGGAAATCTCTATCAGCCAAAGGGAGGTGGTCAATATCTAGGTGAGGAGTTTTCAGCGGTTTTGCATCCAGAATGTATTGGGAAGCCATAGATTTGTTTATTTTATTCAATTTTTCACTATCTGGCTTAAGAAGTAGGCTTAGGACCTCAGGAATACTGTGAAAAGATGAATACAGTTTGCTAAAAGGGTTTTGGATTCACAATGCATTTCTTTAGGCTGTCAAGGTTTTTAAATTGGTTGAATTGATTAACCTATTAGAAATCCTGTGAAAATATTAAGTACAGGCCTTCGACACTTAAGGAATACTTGGAAAAGGAAGCTTTGGCATGTATAAGGCTTCTCTGGGGGTAGCGAAGGCATTCTAAGGCTTCAATGGTCTTTATACGGCTTCAAATCAGAGTTGGTAGCATCATCTGGTAGTAAAAGTTTGAATTATGGTTGTAAAACAACTTAAAATAGTTCAACAGATCTTATGGTGCTTTAGAATAGGTTGGTAGAGGTTCTTTGCAACAAAATAACAGTGAAAATATTGGAAAGGGCGGCTTTTTTTTATTTTTAACCAACAATGGTTAATCTTTGGGTGTGGGGTTAAAGTTGAATAGCAGGGCAATTTCATCTGACGCGAGGAGGTGGTAAGGTGGTTTATCAGATCGCTTTAGATTCATTGGTGGTATTATTTTAGAGGACGCAATATAACATGGGATTGCCACGTAGAAAAAGGGTGGGTAGGGAAAACAACTATTGTCACGTGCTTTTGCGATGTTAAAAGTCGGACGTCGGAGCGTGTGATATGGGATGCAGGCTGTTAGATGTGGAGGTGGGTGATCAGAGGGTTATTGGGTGGCAGAGTTGTGAGGGATGAGTTGGGGTGTGGGGTCAGGTTAATTAGGATGTAATGTAGTTAATTAACAAGTAAAATACGGGAATTAATTATGTGATGAGGGTTAATAAAATAGTATGCAGGGAAAAAATATACTAGGGATATGAGTTAAAAGAGTATCAAGGAGGGTTTTTCAATGGGGCCCGATATATTTTAATTATTTAAACTTAAGATAAGGGGGTTTTGGTGGGTTTTTAAAGGAAATATGTAGGGGAGGGTGTAAAATAAAGGGAAAAAGGGTTATTTTACAAGGGAAAATGGGATGAAATAATGGCAAAGGTAAAATGAAGGGGAAGGGATATTTTTAAAAGGGGTAAATGAGATGAAATAAGGGCAAAGGTAAAATGAAGGGGAAGGGATATTTTTACAACGAGTAAATGAGTTTGGGAGGAAGTTAGTAATATGAAATAAACCAATTGATGCTTTCCATGCCTTATGAAAACTACTTCTGCCTACCCATCATTTACCCTAACATTTTTTCTTCATTTACTGGGTGCATTTGAGCTTGCTAACCCTTTATTTATTTTTCTTTTGTAAGCAAACTATCTAATTCTAACCTGATGACTTTCCAATGGTAAAAACTATTGAGCTCATTATTATTCTCTACCTAACTACTAATATGCCAAGATTAAAAAATTTGGCTAGATCTTTATTCTCTATCTATTGGCATGAAATTTAAAGCAAGAATGAATCAAGATTAAACTATTTGACCATCATGGATTGTGGCATTTTTGACAAGCTGCACACAATCTTATTTTGCAAAGTAAAGTAAAAAGTAGTGGCATTTGAATTTGCATCACTTTCATAATCTATTTTTTATCTCTTTTTTGTGGGGTTTATACTTTATATTCTTTTTTGATCTATTTCTTTTATTGATCCTTTGATTTTTATTTTAGGACTTCACTCTCTTTACGTTTTTTATTTTTAAAATGGGAAAATAATTTTCAAAAAGAAAAAGTATGTACAATATTACAAGACTAATCATAGTCAATTCAAAATTATGAATCCTATTACTATAGGACCTTAACAGTGGCTCCACATGGGGATGGCATTTCCTGGTGAAATGTGAAGATCTTTAAGATTAGTAGCCTTTGAAACTTCGATTGTGTTTGCCTTGTAACTACTTTTCTGTGATATTCTTTATTCATACATATGATGATACACCTTTCAAAGCTTTGGGCCTTCTCTTCGGGCTTCAACCTCAAAATGTAATCATCCAATCCAATCTAAACTTTATGATGTTATGTACAATGAGAAAAATAAACAAATGAACTAATGTCAATCTGGTGAAAGGTATTGCTTCAGCATTCTACCATTGATTGGTCCACTTGGTAGATCTATTCCATCTAATTGCTTCAAGAAAAATGCATTGTTACCTTTGTAACCATAAATTATGTAAGGGCCTTGCCATAGGAAATTAAATTTCCCACATTTACCTTTTCCTTCTCTTCTAGAATCCCACTTGAGTACTTTTTCACCTATGTAAAAATCATCAGCTTTGGTTTTCTTGTAAAAAAATATTTTTGATTTTATCTTGGATCACTGGGGATTTGTCATAGACTTCTTCCTTGGTTTGTTGCAAATGTATTGTCTAATTTATCCTCCTTTGGATATCATTTGGTTCTACTTGCAATTTTCTGATTATCTTCATCACTGGTACTCCTAAAGAGGATGGAAAACAACATCCATTCCATATACTAGTTGATAAGGAGATGTACCAATGTAATTTTTGGTAGTTAGTTTGTCTGCCCATAAGGCATTAACCAAATTTTTGTTCCAGGTCTTCTTATTGTCTTCTAATAGTTTCTTGATGATATTAACTAGGCTTTTGTTTGACGATTCTGCAAGTCCATTACCTTGAGGGTAATAGGCCATGGAATGGCAAAGGGTAATGTGGTGTCAGTTACAGAATTCTACCATTTTCTTGGATTTGAAGGCAACAATATTATTAGTGATGAGCTTTTGTGGGCATCCAAATCTAGAAAGGATATTGTTTTCAAGGAATGAAATTATGACAGAATTTGTGGTTTGTCTAGAAGGGATGGCTTCTATCCATTTAGTAAAGTAATTAGTGGCTATCAAAATCCATTTATGTTGGACTGAGGAGGGTGGGTGAATTTCACCAATGAAGTCTAGACCCCATTGTTGAAATGGCATTTCTGTGGAGATGGGTTTGAGGGGTAATTGTAAGAGTTTCTTCTTGCCTTCAAATATTTGGCATTTGTGACAGGGGGTCACATATTTTCTGACATCTGCAAGAAGGGTGGGCCAGTAAAAACCTACCCTTAAAATCTTATCAGCAGTTTTTTTCCAGTATATGTGTCCCCCACAATCCCCTGCATGAAATTCCTGCATGACCTTGTCAACTTCATCTTTTAACAAAAAATTTAACAAAATGCCACCATTATCTTTCCAAAATAAAACATTGTCTAAGATACAATATTTCATTGCTTTCATCTTTAGGAATCTACTTTTAGTTCTAGATAAAATAGGAGGATCTTGTAAGTTGAATAAAATAAAAATAATGTCTACATACCAGGGTGAATCTATGAAAGCCTCATCGATTTTTGGAGTTGCCATCTGTTTCTGGGAAAACTAGTATTCCTAAAGAATGCTAGCCCTCTAGGTTTGGTAGCTACCCTAGAAAGAACAGTTTAAAGCAATTCAACGATTTATTCTATGTGTAACAGATAAGAGAAAGATAATGGAACCAACCTGGAACTTCCACTTAATCCCTTGCTTGCTCTCTCTCCCCTTTGACAGAGCATGCAACTCCTCCTTGTACTTAACACGCTTGGAGAGTACTTGCACAAGTACAAAAACAAAGAACTGTCAAATCATCATGATCTATTACAACATAAACATTATAGAATCTGATATATAATGAAAAAATGATAACATTCATAATTGCACAATCATATGGAAGAAAACTTGAAGAACTTTATTAATAGAAGGGAGAATTACAACCCAGTTGTCTGATCCAACATCATCCTCCCAACTTCAATCCTTCTTGACCTCATGAAATAGCAAAATCACTCCAACAATATAATGCTCTTTCTTCAATTACAAACTATCAGCACTTCCTTGCAATTCACCATATTTTAGCTCCTAGATCTATTGAATTGGAGATCCATTTATATATGTGTGCAAGGGTGTGTGTCATCCATGGGGTTTGATTAGTGTCATTTCACTTGTTACAATTGGTTCCATTTGGAGATTTTTTAGATCCCTTATTCATCCTTGGGTGAATTCAGAGAGGAAAATGGCACAGGAGAACTTGGGTGAATTCAGAGAGGCAAGTGGCACAGGAGAAGTTTCTACAAGATTCCATGAACAACCACCTAGCAAACTGACTTGTACATTTGTCCATCCTCACCCATCGCACCCTATAGAAGGCCTAATCAATATACATTGCACCCTGGTAGTGTACCACTCGGTATGCATCACACTTTGCCAGTGGAGCAGTCAGTATGATTTAATTTAGGCCAGTTCTGGACGGTTTCTCAGTTGGAACTTTTGGGGAATGATGTATTCAGATGACTATGTTTCTTTAGGGTATGAAACAAATCCTTTAGAGGTGGATGAGCCCTAGTTTATCGACATATAAGTTTGGGGTTGATGTGCTCAAATATGTCTATAACACCATCTCTTCCTGATTATCTATAGCAATAATGAAATTTATGTCTAAGGCTCGACAGTTCGATTCAACCGTGATTTTGGGTAAACCTTGTCCTTTAATCAATTCTGTAGGCTTGATCTCAATGTCATATTCTAGTATGGTGGAAATCCATTTGCCTCTTTTTCCATTAGGCCCATTCTGAGTTAGAATATCCTTTACAACCGAGTTTGGAACATATGCTATTATGTGAGAGTACAGGATATATACTCTGAAATCCTTTATGGCTTTCATTAAAGAAAGAGCTTGTTTTTCCATTATATTATACTTTAGTGTAGCATCTCTTAAAGCTTTACTAAAGAAGGTGATGGGTTGTTCATAACCCTAATCATTCTTTTTCAACAAGACTACTGCTATAGTGTGTTTTGAAGCAAATGAAAAAATTATGAAGTCTTTGTTGAAATTAGGACTTATGAGGACAAGTGTTTTAGTAAGGGCTTCTTTGATTGCATCAAAAGACTACTTAGCTTCTACTATCCACTTAAGTGTTGAATCCTTTTTCAACATGTTATTCAAACATCTAATTAGTTATGCTAAGTTAGAAATGAATCTTCTAAGAAAAATTATTTTATCTAAGAATGATTGCAATTCTTCAATGTTCCTAGGATGGCTGATGTTTAGGATTGCTTCTATTCTAGATGGATCAATTCCAATGCCCTTTTTTGAAATTATGTGTCCTAAGAGTTTGCCTTATTCTAGTCCAAAGAGTGTCTTTTTGGGAATAAAAAAAATGCCAAATTTTCTACATTTAATAAAAACTCTTCTCAAATGATCTAAATGTTCATTGTCTATTTTGGAGAATACTATTATATCATCTAGATAAATGACTAAAAATTCATGCATCTCCCCAGTAAAAGCTATATCCATAGCTCTTTGAAAGGCAGCTCCTGCATTCATTAGTCCAAAAGGCATTTTCAAATACATGAAAGTACCCCAGGGAGTAGTAAATGCAGTCATTGCTTGATCCTCTGGTTGAACTAAGATTTGGTTGTATCCAGAAAACCCATCAATTAATGAGATTCTAGATGATCCTACCACTCTTTGTAAAATATGGTCCATTTTGGGGAGAGGATAGTTATCTTTTAGTAAAACTTTGTTTATGTTTTGGAAATCGACATAGAGTCTGATTTCCCCTATCATTTTCCTAGTGGGAACTAAGTTAGAAACCCGATATGAATATCTAATTGATGCTATGATTTGTGCCGCATACATCCTTTTTACTTCTTTTTCAATCAATGGCATAAGAACTTGTTGGTCGGATAAATTGATCTTGCGGACAAGGCCGATCTCCCTAGTATCAAAAGATATCTAGCAACAAGCAGGACAAGCAAATCTATCTTTCTCTAAACATATACGATTTATTAACAAGAACTATAGAGGTGTTTAGACCCTTCCTTAAGTCCAATGTTAGTTTGTAGCAACCATCATTCAACCATCCGAAAGAGTTTCCTTTTGAGAACCTGCAATCACAAACAAGCACACATCAAATAACACCTGCATAGCTAATATCATAAATCATGTTCATTATGGTGATCAAGGAATCCATAAAATAAACCATAAAACACATCTTATTGAGAAAAACCAACTTGTTTGTATTAACTTTGAAGTAGAAGAACCTTACAACGTTTTCAGCCTTGATGTTGAACAAGCTCTTCCTAGGGTCTGAAACAGGAATCTCCTTTACTTTGACAAGCCTCACACTCTTCCAAATGAGATCAAAGAGGTATGTAATCTCTCCTCAAAAAAGCTCAATTAGGAAGACTAAGTTCCAACAACATTTCACCTCAAAATATTCAAATTTTAACCTCCAAAGTAACCAGACCAATGATTCATTTTATAGTGCAGAGGAAGGAGGTTACAGGTCCACCTATGAAGGGATAGAGTCCTCCTTCAAAGGGATAAGCTCCTCACATCAAGGGGTTAGCTCCTTAAGGTATGGGATGCATGAACATTAAGGGAGCGAACTCGCCACCTCAAGATTCCTTCCATAAGCTTCTAGAAATGACTCAAAGTGAGTTTTTAAGAATATATTTGCGCCTTTTTTACTTTTATAGGGGTCCACACCCATAGCACAGAGACAGAGCGGTCAGGTGCGTAGGGGACATGACCTTTAGGTGTGGGACTGTAGGTAATGCTAAGAGAAAGTGCGGAACCAAATTTTTATAGAATTTTGAGGGCTTTCTCTTATTTTCAAGGCTTGATATGAGGAATTGAGGCTTAAGACTTACAAAGGAGGAAAGTATGAGTGGTAATGGACTCACACAGATTGCAGAATGTCAAGGTGACAATTTTTTGTGCAACAGATTGTCCCATAAAGTGCAAAGTTTCTAATAGATGAAGATAGATATGCCACTGGATGCCCGTGTTGAGTAAGGACTGCCCCAATAGCATAGTCAGAGGCATCTGTCTCGACCTCGAATGGTTGTTGTAAATCTGGTAACGTGAGCACTGGTGCCGTGCAGAGGCG
>APFE031302949.1:24371-51663 GCA_000404065.3 Pinus taeda
GGAATCAACAGAAACACATTATATTGACCTTCCACATTAGCTACAGGACCCTAAGAACCATCCCAACCTTTATGCTAACCAAATACTAGGTCCCACTGAGGTTTTAGACCTCTTGACCTCTTGCTTCTCCCATGTTATGGGCTTTCATAGGCCCCAGGAGGATCTATATGCTCTCATGACAGGGCATGCTAGCATCCAGGGAGTATTTTTCTTAGTTTTGTGGCATTTTCCCTGGGGTTTGAGCCACTTTCTCAGGCCCAGAGCCTAGGTAACTTTCGAGAATTGAATGACACCTTCATAATATAAAGATAACAAGGAAATAATGAGGCAAATGAAAATACTTGAACAAGCCCTTGACTGGAACCCTACTAGCCATGACATGCATTTCGTCAAAGATATCACAAATATGTAATCTATAGGTGTAAATAACATATCTAAGTATAAGGGTTTGATACTTAGCTGAGAATCATTAAGAGACACTGATGCCTCAAAACATTAGTTTCCATTTCATCCATTAGGTCATAAATACATTGTTCATTCATTTAACATTAAAAACACGATGAGAGCCATACATCGCTACTGACACAAAACACATACATAACCAAAATAATAGCAACATAAATACCAATGAAATCACAACCATATGATCCACATATAAACTAGTATAATACCCATAGAATATAAGGAGAAATAACCTCATATTGATGATGCAAAATCCAAACCTGGGATGGGACTTCCATGTTCCACCCGACCATAGAATCGCTGAGCCAAATATATCTTCAACCATTCACCCTCGTTCCATATTCCAAGCATGAATGTCGGATCTCATAGAAAAAATCAATCCAAAACCATCCAAGGCTTCTAGAGGCCATCCACCTCAACCCATCAAATAGTGATTCCACCTCACAGTCAGACATCACAAAACCATCATTAGATTTGTCTCTACCTAAGCATTCCAAGGCTCTAGAGTGTTTGTTCCAGCTCCGTTTCTGGGACTAGTAACTCAACCTATGGCTGCTTTTGGGCTCCATAGCATTTGTCCAACTGAGGATTAAGGACTAGTAACTCAACCCACAGCTGCTGTCAGGCTCCAAAGTGTTTGTCCAACCAAGGCTCCAGGACTAGTAACTCAACCCACAAAGGGCTCCAGAGCATTTTTCCAACCAAGGCTCTAGGACTAATAACTCAACCCAAGTTGTTACAAGGCTCTAGAGTGTTTGTCCAACCAAGGTTTGAGGACTAGTAACTCAACCCAAATTGTTACAGGGCTTCCAGAGCATTTGTCCAACCAAGGCTCTGGGAACTAGTAACTCAACCCAAGCTAAGGAAGCATGAGAACCAACCAAAACAAAACAAGGAAATGAACCCACAGTCTTCATGACTATCTAGGAAATGGAAAGGCTAGCCAAATCCACTTTCAATCTAGGAAATCCTCCATGCCAGTGACAAATCATGACCAATAAACCAGATGCATATGCCATGCATGCCAAAAATAGTGAGGAAAACATACATGCAACTCAGTACCTGCAAGCCAAAACTATTGTAGCTATTGATCTCGATGTCCTCTTTCTCTTTCCTACTCTTACTTTTCCTTCTTTCTCCAAAACTCCAAGTATGACACACTCTCCAAGAGTGATACAAGAAATCTTTAATTGTCCAAGAGTATGATAGAGAGAGAATAGAGAGAGAGCTCCAAAACTAAATAGACCAAGCTTACCCACTAATCCTCATAAGCCAATTTCAACCACCTAACCATGCATTTCAAGATTTCCTATACCAAGCACATAATTTCCATTAGATTCAAAATAAGTCGAAATAGCTTCAAACCATACCTCATTGGTGGCCCGTCAATAAGGTACACTTGCAATTTTGTTCGCTTCCTGTCATAATAAGTCAAACTAGCATCTTTGACCAAATCATCATGTATGAATGTATCACATTAGGTTAGCTCAAATCATAATCATCATAGATCAAAATCATAAATCAATTGTAACCATCATAAACTAGAATCATAGATCACATGTAATCATAATAGACTAGAATCCTAAATCTCATGCATAATAAAACTGAAATAAAATACTGATACTTATCCTTTAATCAATCCTTAGCTTCTACCTTTGTCCTTATTATGTTCGCACACTGGATTGGTTTCCACACCCGAAAAACACCCAGTGCCTTCTCCTCAACCATCTACACATACACATAGTGTGCATCACATACATACAACCACACATGACATACAACACCATGTAATACATGCATCTACACCTGACACACAACACATATACCTACACTAGTGTACAACACAACACAATACATGCACCTACCCCTGGTGTACACCACCCCACAATACATACACCTACACCCATTGTACAACACTACATAATACATGTGCCCACACCCAGGTGTACACCACCACACAATACAAACACCTACACCCAATGTGCAACACAACACAATACATGTGCCTACACCCAGTGTACACCACCACACAATACATACACCTACACCTTACATGCAACACAATACATACATCTATATCTGATGTACAACCCCACATAATACATATATGTACACCAAGTACAACATAACAAATACACGTCACGATACCATGCCTACACAATGCACATACATAGTACCACATGCTCGCAATACAACATGTACGACATGCATGGAATACCACATGTACACTAGTACCATATGTACAACATGTACACAATATCACCAATACAAAGCACCGCCTACACAATGTGTGCACAACATCACATGTACACGACACCACCTGCACATGTACACAATGCACATGTACATTGTACCACCTATACAATGTGTACACAATGCAAGACATACACAACACCACATGCACGACATGTACACGACACCACTTGTATAGTACACCATATGCACGACATGTACACAACACCACCTACACGTAGCACCATTTGTACAACATGCACACAACACCACATGTCAGTCAAGCACACAACACCATATGTACATAGTACCAAATTTACAACATGCACACAACACCATATGTACGTAACACTGCATATACAACATGTACATAGCACCCTATGTACACAAAAATGCATATCCAACATTCACACAACATCATATGCACACAACATCGCATATCCATCATGCACACTGTACAATATGTGCACAACAACACATATCCAACATTGCATATGAAATATTCACAAAACACTATATATACCACCCATACATAATATTGCATAAACAACATGTACACACACTATATATACACAACACCGCATGTGTACAACATCACATATGCAACATGTATAGTATATACTACATATGCACAACAATAGTACCACACATCCAAAATCACACTGTCTCTACCAAGAAACATTTCTTCCAATATCTTATCCATGTTTTTCCCAACATGTTGCAGACCACACCACTTTCATTCCATTGATGTATCCCTCGGTATAGCCTACCCATAACATAGACATAATATAATCACATAATATCAACTCATAACCACATGATACCAACCTCCTAGATTTTTCAGAGCTACTCCTCCAATTGATTCCTCGTAAGACTAGGAACCTCTTCATGTCATTCACCTGAATAAGCAATCATATCTCCACAAGAATAATCCTTGACAACCATGTTGGACAATGACATAGATACATGGATACATACATACATATACATAAACATTAGCATAAAAAATCATGATCCTATTAGACAACGATATGCATACATGCACATATATACATATAAACATCAACATAAAATAATAATGATCTAGTCAGTCAATGACATACATATATACATACACACATACATATGTACATATAAACATTAGCATAAAATAATCATGATCCATGATGACCCTGTGAGACATGACATACATACATACATACATGTATACACATATAGACATCAACATAACCATGATCATAACATAATTACTAGATATAATAATGTCAAGTTTAAGAGAACTCCCTTTATGTGTGCAACACGTGCACAACATCGAGAACAACAATTCCCAACATAGCCAAGGCATTTGACATCTTAGATCCATTCACCTTACCTTTCTTGATTACCTTTCCCGTGATTGTCTGGCCATTGTCCATTTACACCAATGGACCCAACCAGTCCAACTGGATGTCATACTCTTACCTTCAACTGCCCTTACACATGCACCGACTTCATCTGAGTCTTACATTGCCTGCTGGATTTCATTCAACTCTCCCCAAGCTTCGCTAACTTTCCTCTTTTCCCAACCAATTCCCAATACTCTCAAAACATAAAAGGCAATACCAAGATGCAAGCAAGAGAACCAATAACAATATGACACTACAAACAAAGCGGTATGGACATACACTATATGTAAACAAAGCCACATTCAAACACAACAAATCACCAAAATACCAAAAGCACAAGATTGGAAATACACACCATGACTCAATCCTCATGGTTTTCAGTGCGTCCAAAGGAAAGCTCAACTTGAGCCTTCTTCATAATTTCATGGCAGTCTCTTTGCCATGCAATCCCCTACATCATATTTCCATAAACACATCAATATCAACGCATAAATAAACATAACAATACACCAATTACCTTACCTTATTGTTCCAAACACGTTGCTTGCAACTAAACACATCCATGCCATCTCTCAAGGGACTCCAATCCTTTGACGAATCTAGCCATGACTAGAACCAACCGTTATACCTATCAAATACATATTTATGAATATAACACATATCCTCATAAGGGCAGACAAATTCATGGTTAAGAATACTTCCTGTATGCAAAGCACTCATTCTTTTGGAATTAGAGTTTCTAGACATAGCCAAAGGAATTTTCACCCAATTCCTTTCTTTTACCTTTTTCTTTCTGAAATCAAGCCTTACTATGTATTGTCACATCACCCAACTGTTAGTTATATAAACACATCAACTATTGCCTTGTCATGCTACTACCAACCATGTTACCTTGCAACTGTTCACATATGTCAACCACATGTTCCAAATATCAAGACAATCATATCTATCAATTTGAAATCAACCTTTACCAAGACTAACAATCATATCATAATCCATAGTCAACTCATAGTCATTAGAAATAATGTTACAAGTGCCGCCTACTAAACTCAAGTACACATAAACTATCTCAACACATATGTGTTAGCACAATCATCTTAAAGCAATATCATTCCTTTAGGAAATCCTGTAGACTCATATGCATATCATGCAATAAATCAAACATTCAATAAACTATAAATGTACCATGTCAAATAAATCAACTAGACGATAGAATAGACACCAAACACTCAAACACCAAATAGAAGACATAATCAACAATCAAGCACCAAGTATACTACATAAGCAAACTCATACCTTAGTGTATCTTAGGGGAGGCTATCTTGTCTACACAATCAATCTAGTTAGCAAGGTATAACTTTAAAACATATCAACTCAAGCACAAATAAGGTCATGTTATCCATAGCAGTAATTAACTAACATATTCACATCATAAGCTCATAAACATTAGTCATTCATGCATAACAATCACATATGCAAAGTCAGTCTAGATTAGTATGACATAATATCACAACATATTAACTCATACCTAAATCTCACAGCCCTAACCATCTGCATAGGCCAGTCCAAATTAGTATGATACATGTAACATCAGGATCTTAATGTAGTAACCCTAATCATCAAGTTACCATCATATAAAAGCAACAAGTTAACCTATAACATACTCATCAACAACATATAACTTAATCATCAAGTTATCTAACATAAAACAACAATAATAATGCATACAACCACAGGTTACTATCATTCATGACTATCTGACACATGTGCATATGACTATAGAAATGTACATAAACCTAATGCATATAACCCTAATGCATATAAAAATCCATTAACCAAAATACCTACGTCCTAATCATGCAACACCTATATGATGATCTTCTCTTACCTCGAAGTCCAATGCCACAACTTCACTTTGATGGTCCGCATCTCCGACTTTACCTTATTCAACATATTGGCATCATAACATAACAATAGCATCCTGATGACCTAATTTCATACAATAACCTTATGCACAACAACCTTCACCATGACAATGCATATATCACATCATATAAACATTGACATGTATAAAAAATGCATATACCACCATACACTCACGATGACACATCCCACATCAACACCATCAACCTTCACATGGAGACATCACTACAACCATGATCAACACCATGCAAATGCAACAAGAACATGGTATTCTAATATAAGAGACACATACGCAACCGACATGAATGCATGACCGACACACAACCCATCTAGTATGAGGTGTGAACCATGCTCTGATACCACTCTGTGACACCCTCCTCCCACATCTACCCAAGTAACTGGCCAACTAGTGCAAACATGTGATGAGAGGCTACTATGATTGGATTCAACCTCCTAGGTGACCTTAAGGAAATGGAATTGATGGAAAAACATCATATTGAACTTCCACATCATCTATAAGACCCTAAGAACCATCCCAAACTTTTTTCTAACCAGCCCCTTGGTCCCACTGAGGTTTTATACCTCTTGACATCTAGATGCTCCCTTATTATGGCCTCATAGTGTCTAGGAGGCTCTGGATGCTCTCATGAAAAGGAATGTCAGCGTCCAGGGACTATTTTGTTTAGTGTTGTGCCAATGTCCCTGTGATTTGAGCCACCTTTTCAAGCCTAGAGCCTGAGTCATTGCCTAAAATTGAATGACACCTTCAAAACAAAAAGATAACAAGGAAATAATGAGGAAAACACAAATACTTGAACAAGCCCTTGACTGGACCCCTACTAGCCATGGTAGACATTTCGCCAAACATATCACGAATATGTAATCTACAGGTATAAATAAAAGGTCTAAGCATAAGGGTCTCATACTTACCTAAGAATCTCTAACAAACATTGATGCCTCAACACATTAGCTTCCATTTCATCCATTAGGTCATAGATACATTGTTCATTAATTTACAAGTAAAAACATGATGAGAGACATACAAAGATACTGTCACAAAACACATACATAACCAACATAATAACAACAAAAATACCAATGAAATCACAGCCATACGATCCACATGTAAACCAATCTAGCACTCATAGAAATACAAGGAGAAATAACCTCATATTGATGACGCAAAATTCAAACTCGGGATGGGACTTGCACATTCCACTAGACCATAGAATGGCTGAGCCAAATATATCTTGAACCATTCACCCCCATGCCAATATTCCAAGCATGAATGTGGCATCTCATAGAACACATCAATCCAAAACCATCTAGGGATTCTATAGGCCATCCACCTCAACCCATCAAACAATGATTCCACTTCACAGTCAGACATCACAAAAACATCATCAGATTGGTCTCTATCCAAGCCTTCTAAGGCTCTCAAGCATTTGTTCCAATTCGGATTCAAGGGCAGGTAACTCAATCCATGACTACTACCGGGATATAGAACATTTGTCCAACCAAGGCTTCAAGACTAGTAACTCAACCCACAACTGTTGTCGGGCTCTAGAGCATTTGTCCAACCAAGGCTCTAGGACTAGTAACTCAACCCACCAAGGGATTTAGATCGTTTGGCCAATAAAATCTCTAGGAATAGTAACTCAACCCAAGCTATTACAGGGCTCCAAAGCGTTTGTCCATCCAAGGCTCTAGGACAAGTAACTCAACCCAATCTGTTATGCAACCAACTCACAAAATAGAAGAAAAGATAGATCATTGACTTCAAAAGCAGCCTCTTCGAGGGGACAACCTCCTTTATATTACACAAATGAACAATTATTTGATGATACTAATGAAAATACCTCCTTTATATATATATGAGTATAAGGGGTCAAAATATAGCCAAAGCCAACATAACAATAATAATGTAAGGGCACAATAGTAACAATAGTGGGCTTCTATGGGGCAAAATTATAACAATATGGGGAAAAAGTGGGTGAAACAATATCAATAAGGGGATACAATGACAATAATAATAAGGGAATACACTAGTATTATAGGGACCTAATATGCCATTCTCCTTCAAAATAGTGTTGTCCTCAACACTTGAGTATTTTTGGATGCTTTTGTATAAAATTCTCATCCTCTCGTGTGGAATCTTCAGTGGGTAATTTCTTCCACTTGATGAGCTACTCTGAAATTGATCGATTTTGTAGTTGTCAATTTCTTGTTTCTGTGACTGCTTCAGGTACCAATATGAGTTTTACTTCCTCTTCAAGTTCTGGAAATATTGTTTGAACTGGGAGCTTGTCACTTATAACCTTCTCTAAGCATGAAACATTGAAAACTGGGTGCAGTTGGGAAGCTGTAGGAATCTCCAATTTGTATGCCATAGTACCAATCTTTTGCAACACAGTATATGGGCCATAATAATTTGGTGATAATTTATCATTCTTCTTAACTTGCTTGAGGGACATTTGTTTGTATGGTTGTAGTCATAGAAATACCCTGTCACCTACATCAAAAATTATTTCACTGCGATGTTGATCTTCCTGTTGTTTCATTCTATTATGTGCCAAAGTGAGGTTATCCTTTAAGAGTTGGAGAAGTTGTTGATGCTTGATGTGATCTTGCAATGATTGAGCCTTAGAATTTTCTCTTAAATATGATGTGATGGATGGTGTATGATATCCATAAAGTGCCATAGATGGGGCCATTTTTGTTGCAGTATGGAAGGAAGTGTTATACCACCATTCAGCCAGAGGCACCCATTTAACCCATTGTGTTTGTTTATCAGATACGAAGCAATGAAGATATCCTTCCAAACATTTGTTCACTATCTCAGTTTTCCCATTAGATTGAGGATGATAAGATGAGCTATGAGCTAACTGATTACCCAGACAAGAAAATAATTTTGTCCAAAAATTTCCAGTGAAAATGGGATCTCTGTTGCTTACAATAATCTTTGGGTTTCCATGTAGCCTTTCAATTGTTTCCATAAATGCAGTAGAAACTATATTGGCTTTAAAGGGATGAGATAACGCACAAAAGCGTGCATACTTGGTAAGTATATCAACTACCACCTGTGGAGTACTAAAGAAGGTATGTTTTTGATAATTATTTCAGCATCTTTTCGTTAGAACTTACAAACCTTTTGCATCATGAACTAGGAAAATGATGGGGAATTGTAATAAAAAATGTGAGATTAATATGCAAGACGAAAACACTGACAATTGTCATATCCTTATGCAGAAAGAAGGAAAAATGAGAAACTGTTGTTCCAAAGGAAAGGACAAGGATGGGTTAACCGTTGTCCCTTTGACGGGGAATCGTACGCAAACAAGGCAAAGCAAATCAAAGTGAATAATCCCTGGAAAGGAAGTGGAGATATCAGCTCGGCGCAGGAAAGAAAAGGAATGACTGAGGACTAACGATTTGGCAAATCCCTCAAGATCCTTGATCCTGAGGGATCGCTGCTTTAACTATTTCTGCACTTAGATATCTCCACCTTCACCATTATAAAAGGGGCAACACTGTTAGCTCGAGGGGAGTTAGAATTTGTTATGTTTTATGTAATTTCCTTTAAGATCAAAACTTTGATCATCGAGTCTCGTTAAGAACTGATCTATTGTAATTCCGCTTTATGCATTAATACAAACTTGGTTACTATTTCATCTTTGAGTCTAGAATAACTTCAAGCGGTGTACCCCTGGAGGCTAAGGGCCCAGCCCTAGGGACACTTGCTCCTGTACTATTACGTTTGGTTTATGCGTAGTTTGCTTAGCGATGTTATTTGGTAATCTGATGTGTTTTGTAAGTTTACATCACATGCTCTGTTATGTTTGATTTATTAAGGTTTCTCAAGATATAACTATTATATTGACTCTGCATCTTATCACTGTTCTCTTAAGTGTTGATATAATACTGCTAGTCTTTACAAAATACTATTGTTGTTTACTTACAGAGCCTTTGTGTTGTGCACTTGTTCATTGACATTACGAAATTCATCTTGGGAGTTATGTTCTTTGCGATTGTGGATCTATAAAAAATGATGTTCTATTTTGAATTGCAGTCGTACTCTTTCTAGCTAAGATTGATAACTGGATCAAATTACTATTAAGGTGTGCCATGTGTATATATGGTTTTCAAGCGTTGTTCTATAATTCATCATTAATCAGTGCTATTCCATTTTGGTGTGTTGTTCAATCCAACCTTAAAAGTGAAGGATTGTCGTTTGATTCATGTAGATTATGATTAGTGCATTTGATCTTATAGACTAAGGTTTTACTGCTTGTTAGACTTAGTTGCTATTACAATTTCTTAACTGCTACTCCATTTTAGGGTTGTTGTTCTATTTCTTAATTGTTGTTCCATTTCTTATCTGTCGTTTCATTTCCTGTCATTTGTTATTTTGGCGTGAAGAATGATCCCAAGCTGTAGTGAACATTGACATCTACTGTCCGGCTCCCAGATCCATGATCTGTTCTCTGTTTGCTTTTCCATCAGTTTACAAAGGGATGAGTTATTGCTACTAAACCCCTGACTGATAAATTGCTTAGTTTTCTGAATGTGTGGCTCAACCTTTTGAAGTAGTTAGCTGTAAACAAGCATCTGTTTACTCTTGTATTTTCGAACATTGTACTACTAGCATTACTCTAGAAAATGATAGCCTCAGACTGAGAAACTCTTTGAAATAACAAAACATTCCAAGATTGACATATTAATGTGAGGTAATGTTGTGGCCAGCAACACCCCCCCTTGTTCATTTAAGTGTTGTCCAAAATACTAAATGAATGGGGACCCTTAGTTAAATTTTAAAAGAAAAAAGCAAGAGTTCCCTTTCTTCAAGATAAGGTTACCATCGTAAGCTTAGAAAGGTCTTTTGAATATTTTTAACCTAAAGTCTACAATAAGGGAAATATTTTTAAAACCGCATCTCAAAAAAGATAGGAAATGCCTCCATTTCTCTATAATATCAGTATGCGCAAGACCCTCGTGTTAAGCATAACATCGCATCGCAATGAAGTAATACTCATAAGGAAAAAAATTCATTATTTACTGATCTGCGATAACACTGATCGCAAGATCGCATATTGCAGAAATGAGCTGGCAAGATTTGGCAAACATCAAACTTCTGCGACCTGCGATGTTGCGATCGCTGCGATATTATATTCTCGCGATCTGTGATGGTGCGATTTGTGATGGTGCGATTTGCGATGGCGCGATCTGCGATGTTACATAAGCAAATCATAAATCACTTCATCACGAATCCTTCGGGCACGCCATTCAAAGAAAAGCCACTTACCATAATCTGACTCAGGATCATGCGCTTTTAATGATAGTAAATGAATTAGTTGTCAGTTATTAAATGAAATGAAGAGGCGTGCTTTTGTAAAGAATTACTTCACGTAAGGTGGCATATTTGATATATCTGTTGCATTTAAAACTCTCCCATCACCTTTCTTAATTAGTCATTTCCACTTCACTCGTAATATACACGAACGAAGAGCTAAAACGATTCAAAGCCAAACGCAGGAAGAAATGGGAAAGAAAAATAAAGCTCAAGGCTCTGAGGCAAAGGAAAAGATGAAGGAGATGGCACCTTTGTATACAGACACAGCCTGTAACAGAGACACAGGGATATCGACATGGGAAAGCATGTATAGGCTGCTTGAAGAAGAAAATCCTAGAATAATGAAGGTTGATACTGTCGCGGGCTCACAACGCTCTTCCGAGGCGTCCTTAGAGGAGCTAACATGTTCATTTCTTCATTGGATAGCAGCAAGGCCCAAAATTCTACCATATACGGATATGATAAAGTGGATACTTGACAATGCAGAGATGAACAATAGACAATTCAAGATTCAAGGACATGGGCTCATCGGATCATTCGCTGTGCAAGATTTAAAGCTTATGTATCATCTTCCTTAACTGCAGGCGACTTACAATGCACAATTCGTTAAGAAATTTGTGGCAGAGAACCCAAACCTAGCAGAGACCACCAAAGATTGGTCCAGAAAAGAGGAGCCGCTCAAAAAGGACAAAAACGGTATGCACAGCACTGGTTCCCTCACCTCTCCATATTGTTTTGCTGCGGCCATGCTTTGTAGATTATTTGGGATGTCGGATATCAATAAATTTTCGTCTGAATGGCTACCATTAATAGATGCTACCACAAATGCCGATATTATGTATTGGGCCAAGATCTTTTCTGATAATCTATACACGGTTGTTATGAATTACCGGTATAAAAGATCCTTGTCTCAAAGGATCTATCCTCCTTTCTATCTGTCCGCATATGTTATGGATTCTATTTGTTATGTGTCTAAATTCCCCACTATGGGTTGGAAATGGACTACCCAGGACCCATTACCTATTCATGTTTATCATAAGATGTTATGGGATTCCCAGCTCGTCCCACACTTCTACCAGATTTGTCACGGGCTTATCTTACCCTTGTATAGAATGATGTACGATGAAGACCCCCCGAGGTGCTCACCCGAGGCATAGATAGACATCATCCCCATCCCAAGATGGTTTGGGGAAGAATGGTTCACCTATATTAGAGTGTTTGGAAGCATTGTACCTCCACATGTCCTACCTCTGTATATCACATGATAAAAGTAGCATTTGATAGTGAATTAGAAGAAGATCCTCTTAAAGATACACATGATCATAAAATACCTGTTACTTTTGTTGCAAATAGTAAAATTGTGGAAATTGAACCAGGAAAAACCTTAAACATTAATTCCAACCTCACATCCGAACAAGAAATAAATCTCATCCATTTGTTAAGCAAATATAAAGAAGAATCCGCATGGGACTACCCTGATATGAAAGGAATTGATCCTCAGTTATGTACACACCACATTTATATAGAAAAAAATGCGAGACCTATTCGTCAACCTCAAAGGAGACTAAATCCTCATCTAAAATATGTGGTAAAATTTGAACTTCAAAAACTTTTAGATGTCAATTTCATCTATCCTATCTCCGATAGTAAATGGGTCTCTCCGCTTGTGGTGGTACCAAAAAAGAATGGGAAATGGAGAATCTGTGTGGATTACAGCGAGCTAAATAAAGCAACACAAAAAGACCACTTCCCTCTCCCATTCATCGACCAAGTATTAGACACTTTGACAAGGAAGAAATTCTTTTCTTTCTTGGATGGCTTCAGTGGATACAATCAGATTCAGATTGCCCCTGAAGACCAAGACAAAACTACATTTACTTGTCCTTGGGAACATTTGCCTACCGAGTTCTACCTTTTGGCTTATGCAATGCTCCTGCCACATTCCAAAGGGCTATCCTCAGCATTTTTGCAGACTTAATAAATGAAGGACTTGAACTATACATGGATGAATTTACACCATACGGAGATGATTTCGATCCAGCATTGGATACACTAGAAAATGTCCTACAACGCTGCATTTCTACCAAGCTTTGTTTAAGCCATGAAAAATGTTATATGATGATGACTGAAGAACTTATCCTAGGACACTATATTTCAGCAGCTGGCATTCAGGTAGACCCAACCAAAATCCAAATAATTTTGCTTATTCCCACTCCTACCACTCAAACGGAGGTATGCAGTTTTCTTGGATTTTCTGGTTATTATAGGAGGTTTATAGAACATTATTCGCATATTGTTGCACCTTTGAATGCACTAACTGGTAACGTTGAATTTCTTTGGACAGAAAAATGTGAACATGCTTTCAAGGATCTGAAGAAGCTCGTGTCCACAGCCCCGGTCCTTCGAGGACAAAATTGGGATTCGACATTTCAAATATCATCTGATGCCTCAGATATAGCCATTGGAGCAGTCCTTGGGCAAGAAGAGGATAAAAAACCATATGCAATTTATTACATCAGAAAAAATTTATCCCCTGCTGAATTAAACTACACTATTACTGAAAAAGAATTTCTAGTTGTAATACATGTTGTCAATAAGTTCAGACATTACATTACTGGATATCCTATTATCTTGTACACAGATCATTCTGCCATAAAATATTTAGCAAACAAGCCTATCACAAATGGCAGAATAACTAGATGGCTGATTTTATTGCAGGAATTTGATATTACAATCAAGGATCGACCTGGAAAAGAAAATCTTGTAGCCGATTTTCTCTCAAGAATGCCAAAGCCAATCGGTGCAGCAGCAGTTGAAGATCAATTTCCGGACGAGCATCTATTTGATGTGGCTGTTCAAACACCCTAGTATGCTGATGTTGCCAATTACCTAGCAGTAGGTAAATTACCAAAGCATCTAACCCCTAATGAGTGGAAACAGATTGTTCAGCGGAGTGCTCAATTTTCTTGGATTGGGGGCTATTTGTTCCATACAAGGGCAGACATGCATATCAGGAGATGCGTTCAAGAAGATGAAATCTTTGACATTTTAAGAGCTTGCCATGACGGACCATGTGGCATACATTTCGCCGATCGCAGAACTGGACATAAGGTGCTGCAAATAGGGTATTATTGGCCCATGATTTTCAAAGATGCAAGGAAATTTGTCCAAGCCTGTGACAGTTGCCAGAGAGCAGGACGCCCTGGTCAGTCTGATGAGATGCCTCTGAAACCATAGCTAGTCATCGAACCATTTGAGTGATGGGCCCTTGACTTCCTTGGACCAATTAACCCATCATCAAACCAGAAAACATATATTTTAGTGGCAACAAAATATGTCACCAAGTGGGTTGAAGCAGAGGCATTTCCAAGAGCTACAGAGGATTCTGTCATATAGTTCTTGTTCCATCTATTTGTGCGTTATGGCCTTCCAAGAGAGATAATTACAGACGGTGGACCACATTTTGCTGGGAACAAAATAGCTGCAACACTCAACAACTATCATGTCCAGCATAAAATCACTACTCCATACCACCCACAGGCAAATGGGCAGGTAGAAAGTAGCAATAAAATAATAGAAGTAATCCTAACGAAAACCATTGCGTCACATAGACATAATTGGGCTGCTAGACTACCCAAAGCACTGTGGACTTTTAGAACAACATGGAGAAGTACCAATGGTTACTCACCGTATCAATTAGTGTTTGGAAAACAACCCATTTTCCCCATAGAATTTGAAATCCAAACATTGCGAACAGCACAGGAAGTTGCCTTAGATCTAACTGAGGCACAGATTAATCAATTAGAGTAGATCAATGAGCTGGATGAAATTAGGCTCTCTGTGCTTCAAAAAACTGCCCTAATCCAGCAGGAGAGAGCTAAATGGCATGATGCTCTCATTAAAAATAAAGTCTTCCACGAAGGAGACTGGGCACTTTTGTACGACTCCAGGTTTCAGGACTTCCCCGGGAAACTCCAGACTCATTGGTTGGGACAAATCCACAAAGTACATGACAATGGTACCCTTACTCTAATCACTATTGATGGTTCTGGATATGCCTTCAAGGCAAATGGCCACTGAGTTCGTCTTTATCGCAAACCACTCACTCGGGAGTCCTTCTTCCAGTAGCTACGCTGAGACTCTGATACGGAAATTTTGGGGGAGGGAGAGAAATCTTCCTCACCTGTAATTCATTAAGAAATTTATTTCTTTTCACAGTTTGTACATAGTTTCTTTTCTTTTTTTGAATCATTTTTGTACACATTTTTGAATCAATGTTTTGCCGTTGCTATTTTTTGTTGCTCCTTTTCTCAAAAGGACAACATTTTCTTCCTGTTGTTCCTTTTTCAAAAGAACAACACCCTTTGGATCAACCGTCATTTCGCTGTAATTTTATTCTTTTTCTTTATTTCTGTGTTCTGCTGTTCATTTTCCAAAGAAATAGCATTTTCGGTTTCTGATGTTCCTTTTCCAAAGGAACAACATTTTCAGTTTTTGCTGTTCCTTTTTCAAAGGAACGACATTTGTGTGCTTTGTTGTTCCTTTTCCAAAGGAACAACATTTTTGGTTTTTGTTGTTCCTTTTTCAAAGGAACGAAATTTATGTCTTCTGCTGTTCCTTTTCCAAAGGAACAACATTTTTTATTTCTGCTGTTCCTTTTCCAAAGGAACGACATTTATGTATTCTGCTATTCATTTTCGAAAGGAACAACATTTTCCATTTCTGTTGTTCATTTTCCAAAGGAACGACATCTGTTTTCTTTTCTGTTCCTTTTCCAAAGGAACAACATTTGTGTGTTTTGTTGTTCCTTTTTCAAAGGAACGACATTTGCGTTTTCTGCTGTTCCTTTTCCAAAGGAACAACATTTTTGGTCTTTTGTTGTTCCTTTTCCCAAAAGGAACACCACTTGCATTCTTTTGCTCACTTTTTTGAAACAGCTCGTTCCCCTTGCTGCTCTAAATTAAGGATGCTTACTATTCCTGTTCTTTCAAGTATTTTATAATACAGCTATGCACTTATGCAATGGATACAAAATCATAACATACTGAAATCAGTGAATCACAAAATCACTATTTTTATAAGAAATTACTCTGAATTGGTAAGAGGACAGAAGGAAGGACACGCTTATTCATTATCTTTTGTTGTCATTGTTCTACTAATTCTGCTCTGATTGGTTATCTTTATCATGTTGGTCCCTTTTAATCCTCTTTGATTATTATTCAGGAATAAGAGCAAAGGGTTTATATCTTCCTATTGAGATGTTAATAATTCTTCCACCATTCCTACTCTTAAGGAGTGTTGAACCACCCTTTGTGTATAAATAGGGGAAGTAATTCATGAAAAGAAAGAAAAAAGAGAGCAAAGAATGATGTCTTAATGACTTATAAGTTGTTAAATGCAGGATAGGGGGTCTCATCAAGAGCCAGCCTACCATGATCATGAGGATGAAAGCGAAGTGGCATTCCCACTATGGCCACCACACCAGAGATATGGTCCAAAAGGTATATCAAATAAAGAACCTTGGAACAGAGGTTCATCACGAGCCGGCCTGCCACCTTTCGCTCCTCCTCGTGAAGGCATTATGGCTAACTGGTCACAAGCCAACATAATGGCCTACATTTTGACATCACACAACATTTCCTAAGCATACACAAAGGATCATGGTTCCATGGGTGAAATAAACAACTCTGCCAAGGTTATGGACACCTGTCGGCAGCAGAGCACTGTTAATGGTATTGAAGTCACATAATTTACACCAACAAGTAGTTATTAGCACCCTTCTGTTTCTTATGCCTTACTAATCAATCATATATTATTTCCCGAACCATACAACGCATGTACATTTATTATCACCAATCATGACAGAACAATTGACAATGACCGCATGAGACTCCGTATCCACGGCAGATGTCCTATCCCCCCAGCCTCGCATCATATCACCGCAATATCTTACGTATTAAGTGACCCAACTCTACACCTTGATATCGGTAATTTACTACTTTTGTAAACATGACATATTGCCATACGTTGTTCCTTAAGGACTCCATCTCAGAACGGCACGCCGCTCCTTTATTTAACGACCGGGACGGCCTATCACATTGCGGGGGGAGGTTAACCTCATCATTCCCTGGATTACGTGTCAGATCACTATTCGAGAAGCTGTGTACTTGGGAATAGCACGGCTCAACAGTATACTATTTTTTATTTTTCTGCATGACTTGTTGTTCATAAGCCATTTCCATCATATACTCTGCAGCATTAGATTTTGAGCGAGTCTTGCGTTTGTCAGCCTCTCTGTGTTTCAACAACATGAACAGCTACCGTTCCATTGAGATTTTATAGCGAAACCATAAACATGGGAGGAAGATCGACTCGGAGAGAACCGCAGGTGTTAACAGTCTCTGTTGCTGCCCGGGAAATCCTGGCAAGAGCAAGGTGGCTAACTTATCTCAATCGCTTACAGGAATCCAACGAGACTGTAGCAATTGAATTCTTACAGAACTTGCAAGAGGATCACTCCACAGTGAGGGGGAGACGCATAGCAGTCACCGTTGACATAATCACAGAAGTCTCGGGACTGCCAGCCGCTGGACCTGTATAGACGTTAAAGAAGGAGATATTGCAGAAGATCATAGAAATCTTCTAGAAAGAAGGCCAGAGCCTGAAAATTAGAGGAAAGGGAGTTCTGCCAGTAGCATTAGGAGAGTCGTGGGTGGAATTGATGAAGACCATTCAAAGCTACATCACCTGTGAAGGTAGAAAAGACGTGGCAAGACCATGACATCTTAAACTCTTAGTTGTACTAAAGCAAAAATGCTCTGTAAATTTACCTACATTTTTGAATTCATTACTTCATGATGTTGCACGGAGCATAAAAAAGGCACAGCATGTAGAGTTAGTTGTTAGTCATCATGGATTGATTCAGTTAATAGTCAGCCATAGCCTTACCCAGCAGCAGAGCAGCTGGGAAGAGCTAATTGCCATGATAAATGGAGGATTGACCACACCCTACCCAAAACGTAAACATGCCACCAGTACACCTGAGCGTCTAGAAAAATGAAGGAAATCGGTTCAGCTAGCACGGCTACGAGGGAGGCTGGAGAAGCCCCAAGGAAACATCAGCCAACCGATGGAGATAGGAGATGAGCAACCCCCATGATTAGAAGGGGAAGATAATGAGAAAGGAATACAGGAAAAAGAGGAAGGAGAAATGGAAGAAGAAACCGAGCAATCTGAGCAGGAGGAGGAAACGGAGCAGCAGGAAGGTATCCCATTGCAGGACCCATTGGAAGAAGATGAATTGGCCAAAGTTTTGGCCAATATGGGCGAATATGGCCAACCTTCCAGTCCATTAGATATCCATGCAGAAGAGGAACCTCAGGAGGGAAATGCACCTGAAGAATCACATGCAGAGGAGCTAGAAGAAGAGAATCTGCCTGTTCATGATGAAAATATGACAGGAGATGTAGAACAGGAACAATCCGTTCCTAGCCAGACGACACCAGAAGAACTTCCAGAGGAAAGGGGGGCAGAAAAGGAACTCACACAAGAAATAGCAGAATCAGTTAGGGTTCTTACCCCAGAGCAACCAAAGCAGAGTAACGAAGAAGCACCCCAGAGATAAAATCAGGGAATTAGTCACAGTCCAGGCTGCAGTGAATAGCCTACTGTTCCTTCTAAGGAAATTGAGGAAATTAAGGAATTGCGAAAGGAACAGCAAAGAATACTGAATGCAATAGTTCAGCTCTGATAGCAGATTAGGATTTTAAAAGCAAGGAAAAGGGTAAAAAGGACTTCGGGAAGGAAAAATGCAACCACTCCAGCGAAACCCCTCAAGACAAAGGGTCGGAGGACCAAAGTCCATCCTGCTGTTCAAAACCCTATCGAAAAGCAGGCTGTTGTTCCAAATGATGTTGAGGAGTAGACTGCTATTCCAATTAAAAAGGAACAACAATGGACTGACATCCATGTTAAGATAGAAATGGATGATATGTTGACCCGCGATAAGGAAATTCAGACGGAGACACCACCTTCGGGAGTGATAAAGGTCATGAACGCAAAACAACACAATAGGAAAATTCAGATAAAACTCTCGGCCTCCACTGACACATGGAAAAGAGATCTGAAAACGGTAACCCTACGAAAGGGTTTGAAGCAAGCTCAGCAAGTAGCAGAAAAGCTTATAGAGCAAATGGTCCCTCGAAAAGTATGAAGAGCTATAGCAACAGCTTAGGAATGTCAATCTATCCTAAAGCCAGGCCTTTGAAGGGTGGCGAAGGGAAGAAGAAAAAGTCGTGAAGGTAACTCGTAGGTTAGTTATAGTTATCAAATAGATGGATACCTTATGTTCTTTATACAATGACATCCTAGCATGTAGAGCCCCTGCTAAGAATTATGCCTTGTTTTTAATGGAATGATACTTGCAATTGAAAATAAAGGCTGTTAAAGCAGGTGCTCCCATACAAATTAACACCATCGATGATTTTATAAACTGCTGTAAGAACTACGGGGTAAAAGTTCAGAGACTACTGTGTGAATTTTATTTACATAACCTTGTATTAGACCAGGAGACTGAGCTAAAACCTGGCCCTTTTGTTGGGGATATTCAATTACAGGCATTTATTTCATTTGGGGTTAATCAAATTAAATGGTTTAAAGCCTATAATGCTTTCCAAAGACAAGAAAAAAGATTAGATTTGTGGATAAGAGTTGAGCCTAGGAATCCAGTACAGTTGTGGAGAAAACATAGAAACCTTATGAAGACTCCAGGTGTAATTGAAGCATTAGGACCCATTCATGAGGAAATCATTCGACAAGGAATAGAATACTTTTTCTCTATCAAAGACCTTGCCATTGATGCAACCAAATTTCAGTATCAGATCTCTAGTCCAAATATCCAGCTCAGGGAACCATTTAAGTATGAAAATTTCAAATTAGCCACCAACCGCTTGCACCTCTATGGCGAAGTCATTTTGAGGGAAGGGCCATCCTGGTTAGGATATAGGTTCCAGAGTCCAATTATTTGGCACCCTGCACTCAGATACCAAGCCCTGTATGAGATGCGTGAGGGTCAGACAGGCCATTTCTTTGAACACCTAGTTATGCATCATGGCTGTAGGCCTTCACATGAGATTCGATCTCCAGCCTACTCACTTACTGCCTTACATGTCAGCTACAATGTTTTCATGAGGGCATGAAAAAGGGTAAGCAGGGGGGTGTGTGGAGTATAAAGAAGGTATGTTTTTGGTAATTATTTGCATCATGAACTAGGAAAATGATAAGGAATTGTAATAAAACATGTGATATTAATATGCAAGATGAAAACACTAACAATTATCATTTCCTTATGCAGAAAGAAGGAAAAACGAGAAACTGCTATTCCAAAGGAAAGGACAAGGATGGGTTAATCGTTGTCCCTTTGACGAGGAAGTATGCAAACAAGGCAAAGCAAATCAAAGCGAATCAGCCCTGGAAAGGAAGTGGAGATATCAGCTCGGCACAGGAAAGAAAAGAAATGACTGAGGACTAACGGTTCGGCGAATCCCTTAGGATCCTTGATCCTGAGGGATCGTTGCTTTAACTATTTCTGCACTTAGATATCTCCACCTTCACCATTATAAAAGGGGCAGCATTGTTAGCTCGAGGGGAGTTAGAATTTGTTATGTTTTATGTAATTTCCTTTAAGATCAAATCTTTGATCATCGAGTCTCGTTAAGAACTGATCTATTGTAATTCCGCTTTATGCATTAATAAAAACTTGGTTACTATTTCATCTTTGAGTCTGGAATAACTTCAAGCGGTGTACCCCTGGAGGCTAAGGGCCCGGCCTTGGGGGACACTTGCTCCTGTACTATTACGTTTAGTTTATGCGTGGTTTGTTTAGCGATGTTATTTGGTAATCTGATGTGTTTTGTAAGTTTACATCACATGCTCTGTTATGTTTGATTTATTAAGGTTTCTCAAGACAGAACTATTATATTGACTCTGCATCTTATCACTATTCTCTTAAGTGTTGATATAATACTGCTAGTCTTTACAAAAAACTGTTGTTGTTTACTTACAGAGCCTTTGTGTTGTGCACTTTTTCATTGACATTACGAAATTCATCTTGGGAGTTATGTTCTTTGTGATTGTGGATCTGTAAACAATGATGTTCTATTTTGAATTGCAGTCGTACTCTTTCTAGCTGAGATTGATAACTGGATCAAATTACTATTAAGGTGTGCCATGTGTATATATGGTTTTCAAGCGCTGTTCTATAATTCATCATTAATCAGTGCTGTTCCATTTTAGTGTGTTGTTCAATCCTCCCTTGAAAGTGAGGGATTGCCATTTGATTCCTGTAGATTACAATTCGTGCATTTGATCTTATAGATTAAGGTGTTACTGCTTGTTAGACTTAATTGTCGTTACAATTTCTTAATTGTTGTTCCGTTTCAGGGTTGTTGTTCTATTTCTTAGTTGTTGTTCCATTTCTTATCTGCCGTTTCATTTCCTGTCATTTGTTATTTTGGCGTGAAAAATGATCCCAGGATGTAGTGAGCATTGACATCTATTGTCCGGCTCCAAGATCCACGATCTGTTCTATGGTTTCCTTTTCCATCAGTTTACAAAGGGATGAGTTATTGCTACTAAACCCCTGACTGATAATTTTTTTAGTTTTCTGAATGTGTGGCTTAACCTTTTGAAGTAGTTAGTTGTAAACAAGAATCCGTTTACTCTTGTATTTTCGAACACTGTACTACTAGCATTACTCTGGAAAATGATAGCCTCAGACTAGGACACTCTTTGAAATAACAAAACGTTCCTGGATTGACATATTAATGTGAGGTAATTAGAGGTGAAAGAGACCCTTTTTATAGCTTGACACCACCATGATGATACGCTTTCCTTTGGACTTGGGTAAACCTGCGATAAAATCCATTGAAACCACCTCCCAATGTTGACTTGAAATGGATGAAGGTTGTAATAGACATGGGGTCTTAATTGTTTCAACCTTATTTTGTTGGAAAACCAAACATTCCACCACAAAATTTTGAATATCATATATAAGGCCATCCCAAAAAAACTCGTTCTTAACCTTGTGGTAAGTTTTTAAAAATCCTGAGTGCCCTCCTAAGGGAGAGGTGTGCAATTCCATAAGAATATTTTGTTTGAGTTAGGAATTCTCACAGAGGTATAAGTGATCTTTGTACAATAATGAATCATTTTTCCAACTAAATGTATGAGATGTACTGGGGTATTATTGTAACTTTTGAATGAGTGCCCACACTTCTTCGTCATTATTCCATTCATCTCTTGCTTCATTTATCCAATCTGGTTGGATAATAGAAATGGTGCAAAGCAATGCTTCCACATCCTCATTCTTTCTTGAGAGTGCATATGTAAAAACATTTTGCTTTGCTTTTTTGTAGATGATTTCTAACCCATTTTTTCTGCTCTTTTGAAAATAATCTTTGTTCTATAAAGTATTTAAGACTATCATGATTCGTTTTTACCTTGAAATGTCTTCCCATTAGGTAAGGTAACCATTTCTTACGTGCATGTATTATTGCCAACATTTCCTTCTCATAAATAGCTTTGTGTAAATACTTTCCTTTGATTGGATGACTTTTGAAAGAAATGGGTCTTTCTTCTTGCATTAAAACAACACCAATTCCATTTCCTGAGGCATCACATTCCACAATAAAGGTTTTTGTGAAGTATGGCATGGCTAAGATGGATAATTGGCACATTGCCTCTCTAAGATGTTCAAAGGATTTTGTTGCTTCTGGAGTCCAAGAAAATGCATCTTTCTTTAGTAATGTTGTTAGAGGTGCTTCTATTCTCCCATAATCCTTAACAAATTTGTGAAAAAACCCTATGAACCCGATAAATCCTCGTAGATGAACCAATACTACTGGAGCAAAGAAATAACTTTGACTAGGTTGAATTATACCAACCTCTAGCATTTTTGTAACCATATTTTCAATTTCACTCTTTTGGGCATAAAGATATCTATAAGGCCTAATGTTTGGAGGAACACTTCTTGGAATCAAATGAATAGCATGATCATGATCACAAATAGGTGGGATGCCTTTGGGAGTCTAAAACACCTTGGAATGGTTGTCCAAGACTTTTTGGAGATCTGGAGAAATAAATGATTTCAATGTGGGAACCTCTAGCGAACATAATTGTGCAATTACACCACATTGTTCTTTCATTAGAAGCTTTGCCATGCCGTTAGAGGTGACTATCTTTCCTGGTTTCCTTGTGATACCCCTTAATTCAACTCCTTTAACTCTGAAATTGTTTTCAAGAAAGGTTCTTGAAAATTAAAAGTTATTATACCCAAAGATTGTAGCCATTGGACTCCTAGCACAACATCAGCACCACCCATTGAAATGGAAAGCATTGGACTATTAAAAACATATTATCCCATGGATAGCTTGATATTATGGCACTTTCCAAAGAAATTTATGGTTCTTCCATTTGCAACCATCACTTGACACTCTGGTGCTGGATATAGGAAGAAATTCAATTCCTTTGCTATCTTACAATGAATAAAATAATGGGTACTTCCCAAATCAACCAAAACTATTACATTTTTCTTATGGACATGTCTTTCTATCTTGATAGTTTGAGGAGTGGTTATTCCAGCCAATGCATTACAAGATATGGTTGGATTCATATCTTCTTTCTCTAGCCTTTGTTCCTGGTGTGTATCCTTTTCTTTTGATATTTCTTGTTCCTTTTCTTCTTCCTTTTCACAATCTATGTAAAATAATTTCTTTTAAGCACACTTATGAGCTTTAATGTATTTTCTATCACAACTATAAAAATTAACTTTTTCTCTTTTTTCTTCCAATTGTTTTGGTATCAACCTTGTAGGTTGTGGAAGGCTAGGAGCAACAACACTTCCATCTTTATAGTTTTGATTAGTAGGCTTCCTTGTTGCCATAATTTTTCCGTCAATTTTTCTTCCCAACCTAAATGCCTTCTCCAATGAATCAGGTTCCTAAAGGCAAACCTCATGCTGGATGTTATATTTTAATGTCCCTATGAACACTTCAATCCAATGCTCCTATGGAATATCTTTTACCCTAATATTGAAGTTTTTGAAGTCCTTAATGTGCTCCACCATTGAACCTTTTTGTTTGAGATTTGTTAATTGGCTAAAAAAGGTGTTTCTTTTTGTATCCTCATAATGTGCTATCATTTATTCTATAAAAACTACCGAAGTGACATTTTTTTACAAGAGAAAAGCCATCGATACCATACAAATTGTTTGGATTCCAAATATAAAGTCGCAATGCATACCTTTTGTGTGTTTTGCACATTATGGAGATCGAAATATTTCTCCATTTGTAGTATCCATGTTACGGGATCGTTGCCATCAAAATTCCTCATATTGATCTTTGGAACATGGTGAATATTCAATCCAATGTTATATTCTATGAAATCATGACTAACATTTCTTTTATTCTCATCATGAGTTTCCTATACTACCTTTGCGGCATTAGGAACCATTTCTTGTAGCAACTTTGCCAAACCTCCTTTCAAACCTTCCATGTCTTTCTCAAATCTTTAATGTTTGCTTCTAAACCATCCATATTAGCTTCCCCACCATTTTTTAAACCATCCATATTATCTTCCATGCCTTTCTTTAAAATATCCATCTTAGCTCCTGCTACTTTTTGTGAGAGTGAAATTTGTTGCACTTGGTCTCGTAATTTTGATATATAATGTTGTGTTTCTTCCTCTTCTTCATGAGTCATGTTAGAGATTTCAGGTTTCTTACTACGTGTTTCAATTTTCTTTCGTCGGTGCATCAATTCATGATAATTATGCTTCACTATGTCCTCTGAATTCCTTCAAACTAATTTTCAAAGCAAACTTATGCAAAAGTTAAAAAGACTACACACCTTTTTTGGCTTTGTAGGAGCTCGATATTGAATCTATTGTATCTCTGTAATTTCGGATCTCCAAAGCCTAAAATTTCATCTTTTGGTATCCTATTGAGTCCTCGTTCCAACCCCATGAGTCTGATCTAGATTGTATTCATCAAGAAAGAGATTCCAAATCTCTCACCATGACCTAATTATAGTTTGGTTCAGTAGAGCTAAATTGTACGAAGTTCCACGTGTCATTATTTCATTCTTCAGACATGAAACTGATACATAGAAAGATACAGTCTGTCTGATTTCTATACCTTTTTACAAAATTTTAATCTGATTCTTAGAGAGAAAGTTATGATGATTTTCCCCAGGTCACCTTCTTGAGATATAATTCGGGAGCTTGCAAAAACCCTAACTTACTTGGATCATATGTCCGAAAATATAGTGAGACAAGATATGAAATGTGTACTTGAGGTTCATCAATATTTTGGCTCAAATGGGTTTTAATTTAATCTTCTAAAACGTCGTAGAAAAAAATGTTATAGTGAAAATTCTATGAGGACCGGTTTGAAGCAACGAAACCCTAGAATCCAAAGCTCTGATACCAATGTTATGCAACCAGCTTAAAAAATATAAGAAAATATAGATTAACGACCTCAAAATCATCATGTTTGAGAGGGAAACCTCCTTTACATTACACAAATGAAAAATTCTTCAACGGTACAAATGAGAAGTCCTCCTTTCTATATATAGGAGTCTAAGGGGTCACAATATAACCAAAGTCAACATAACAATAATAATGTAAGGGCACAACAATAACAATAGTGGGCTTCTATGGGGAACAATAATAACAATATGGAGACAACATGGGAACAAAATAATAATAAGGGGATACAATGACAGTAATAATAAGGGAATACACTAGTATTATAGCAAACTAACACAAGCTGTTTCAGGGCTTCCATAGCATTTGTCCAACCAAGGCTCCAAGAACTAGTAACTCAACTCAAGCTATGGAAACATGGGAACAAACCAAAACAAAACAAGGAAAATAAAACCATAATATCGATGGATATCTAGGAAGTGGAAAGGATAGGAAAATCCACTGTCAGTCTAAGCAATTCTCCATGTCAGTGACAGAACATGACCAATAAACCACATGCATATGCCATGCATGCCAAAACTAGTGAGGAGGAAATACATGCAACTTGGTACCTGCAAGCCAAACCTGTTGTAGCTACTGATCATGATGTCCTCTTGCACTTTCCTACTCTTCCTTTTCCTTCTTTCTCCAAAACTCTAAGTATGCCACACTCTCCAAGAGTGCTCCAAGAAAACTCTAAGTGTCCAAGAGTATGAGAGAGAGAGAGAGAGAGAATAGAGAGGGAGCTCCAAAACTGAACTGACCAATCTTACCCACTAATCCTCATAAGATTTTTCGTTAATGAGGCCTATATTTTCTTCATTTTCCATCATATTACTTTAATTTTCTCCTCACATAAAACATGTGACCTTTAACCTTCCTTTTCTCCTATTTTGATAAATAAATGCCAATAAATGCCTCATTCCTTTCCAAATCCTTTCCCATTTCTGTTATGAAACCAGCTCAAGAAAAGATAGAAAAGAGAGATCAACGCCTTAGAATTTAGCCTCTTCGAGGGGGAAACCTCCTTTACATTACATAAATGAACAATTCTTGGATGATTGAAATGAAAAGACCTCCTCTCTATATATAGGAGTCTAGGGGTCATAATATAATCAGAGCCGACATAACAATAATAATGTAAGGGCACAATAATAACAATAGTGGGCTTCTATGGGGCACAATAGTAACAATATGGGCACTGCATGGGTACATCAATATAATAAGTGGGTGGTACTAATAACAATAAGGGTTACACTAGTAGTATAGGGGTCTAACAAGCCCCTCTCCTTCAAAAAGCGTTGTCCTCAACGCTTGAGTAGTTCTTGATGCTTCCGTGTAAAATTCTTGTCCTCCCATGTGGAATCTTCAGCTGGTAAGTTCTTCCACTTGATGAGATACTCTGAAATTGATCGATTTC
>APFE031302949.1:52121-92349 GCA_000404065.3 Pinus taeda
AAAGCCCTTTTTCTCTTTTTTCTTCCAATTGTTGTGGTGTAACCCTTGTAGGTTGTGGAAAGCTAGGAGAAACAACACTTCCATCTTTATAGTTGTGAGGGGTAGACTTCCTTGTTGCCCAAATTTTACTTTCCAATATGTGACAAAGCCCTTTTACTATTTCCAATTGTTGTGGTGTTGCTCTAAAGAAGGTGTTGCTCTTTGTATGCTCATAATGTGCTATCATTTCCTCCATGAAAATTGACCACGTAACAAGTTTTTTATGAAAACAAAGCCCTTTAAACCATAAAAATTGATCCGGTTCTAAATATGAAGATGCAGTACGTACCTTTTGTAACAGTGGTACACCATGTAGATCAAAATATTGCTCCATCTGATGTATCCAATTTACCGGATCCTTGCCATCAAACTTCCTCATCTTGTTTTTTCTTGATTTTAGGAGCTCGATATTGAAATGACTGTAACTGTGTACTTTAAGATCTTTAAGTTTTGAAACTACGGCCTGTAGTAGTCCTCTGTGTCCTCTTTCCAGTGCCACCAGTCTGACCCCAATTGGATTCTCCAATGAAGAGTTATGCCAAATCTCCCACAGTGACTTGATTATAGACTAATTCAGTAGAGCAAACTTATATGACATGCCACATGTCCCTGTTTCGCACTTTGGCTCTGAAAAATATATACAAGAAACTACAGTCCGTCCTCTTTCTGTACTTTCTTACGAAATTTCAATTTGATGCTCAGAGAGAAAGTTATGACGATATTCCCTAGGTCACCTGTTTTGAATGTAATTCAAGATTTTGCAAAAGGACCAACTTCCTCAAATCATATCTCTGAAAATATAGCATAAAACGCTCTGAAATTTGGACCTGAGATTTAGCACGATGTCTTCTCAAGTGGGTTTTTTTTTCAACTTCTGAAACGTCGCAGAAAAAAGTTATGGCAAAAATGCCACGATGACCTGTTTGGAGTAGTGAAACCCTAGAATCCAAAGCTCTGATACCAAATGTTATGAAACCAGCTCAAGAAAAGATAGAAAAGAGAGATCAACACCTTAAGAATTCAGCCTTTTCGAGGGGGCAAACCTCCAATTACATTACATAAATGAACAATTCTTGGATGATTTAAATGAAAAGACCTCCTCTCTATATATAGGAGTCTAAGGGGTCAATAACAATAATCAGAGCCTACATAACGAATAATAATGTAAGGGCACAATAATAACATAGTGGGCTTCTATGGGGCACAATAGTAACAATATGGGAACTACATGGGTACATCAATATAATAAGTGGGTTGTACTAATAACAATAAGGGGTTACACTAGTAGTATAGGGGCCTAACAATTTCCTTTTCAAATTTCCTTAGCCATAATAAACCAAATGAACACCCACTAGGATGTTATCCCCACCATTAAGTTTAGAATCGTGTCCCATGACCGTGGCCTTATATATTTTTACATGGATTTTTAGCTAGGGCTATTACATTATGATTATACATGTATTGCACTATTCTAGTTGATTTCGCAGATGATATATCCTCTTTTGAATTAAATTCAGGTATGTTGGTCTATTTATGATTGGGTTTATATGAAATGATATACCTTGCAAGAAGAGAATATGAAATATGACTAGCAAGATGGTAGTCTAGACCTTAGGACATTCTCCCTATAGATCAAATGAGTAGCATGGTGAGGGATAATCTCCTGACAAAGCAGGCACTTTGAGAAGGTTGAAATAAGAAATAAGGAGTTGCAAACAAGATAATGATCGAATCATTCAATCACAAGAGAGACTTCCTAAGGCACAGGAGAAACAAGCATAAGTTAATGCGACGATTCTTTAGAGTTTGTCAGACTTGCAAAGATAGGACCACTCAAAATCATTCATGGACAAGAGGATAGGACTAATGGAGCATATGGTAGTAGGTCACATGCATTAGAAGAATTTTGAGGTCTAAAATAGGTCTCCTAAGAAAAATGTACAACCAAAATAAACATTATAAGAACCAATAGGATTCAAGATGATGATTTCAACCATGGGGGATGATTCACCATTTTTGGAGTAAAAAAGTAAAAATAAAAATAAAATAAAAAACTACTTTTTTCAACTTGTATTTTCAACTTATCTCCCTAATATTTTAATCAAATTTCGAGTGAGAGTATGTGTTGGATGAAAAATTTAATTCCTCATCCAAGGAGTACCCATGTTGCATATTTTCAATGGACCCTTACTACACAAAAAATGAGAAATACATGAAAAAACGTGATCGCAATCATGTTTTCATGTATTTCTCATTTTTATTATAGTGGAGTCTATCAAAAGTATACAACATGGGTACTACTTGGACGAGGAATCAAATTATTCATCCAATGAGTGTTTTTGATAGAAATTTGTGTAAACCCATAGGGAGATAAGTTGAAAATACAAGTTTATTTTTTTTACTTTTTTCCTTATAAAATTTGATGATGTAATTTAATATTATTTTATTATTTCCACCATTATTTTATAATTTCCTTAGGAGGACCATTTTAGAACTCAAAACTCCCCTAATGATGGGCACAGGTTGGATAGAGATGACATCGTCAGATATGCCAATGATAGGTAAGGTAGTGGACATGGGCTTCATTCTAGCTCTAGTTCATATAAGGACCATGGTCATCATCGCTATCACCCTTATAGGAGGAGTGACAACATATATTTTTTGGATGAGTTCAAGAAAGAAAATCCACCTACATTTGATGGAGAAATGAAGAAGTCACAAGATGCAGAAGCATGGTTACTTGGAATGAATAATTTATTTAGATTGCATGATTACTCAGCGAACATAAAGACTAAAATAGCCACATTAAGTCTTAAAGGAAAAACATACATCTAGTGGGAATATGTAAAGAATGTCAGAGGCATCTGGGAAGAAGAGTTAACTTGGAGTGAGTTCGATAGACTTTTTTAGGAAGAAGTACCTATAGGAGAGATGCGATGATGATAGGGAAAAATAATTCTATGAGCTAAAGATGGGATCTATGACCGATGAGGACTACACTAGCAGATTCTTGGAGGTATTGAGATATGTTCTTTACCTCAAGGAGGAGCAGGCCAAGATTCATAGATTCATCATCAGGTTTTCGGTAGGATTCAAGGACTGGATAGAGCTTGATGGGCTTTAGATGATTGGAAGAAGCTGTCAGAAATCTAAAGCATTGTTATGAGAAAGCAAAGTGCAGATCTAAACTAAGTAGGATTGGAAAGGTAATGAGAATAATAAAGGAAAATGGGATAAAAAGTGAACAAGACCTTAGGACAAGGTAACAAAGAGAATACAATACCACCTAAGAAGTTCAATACATCTGATAGAGGATAGGGATTTCAATATAAGGAGCTAGCAAGGGTAATGATAGGAATCCCCTGCAGTGTTGGACTCGTGGAGGAGAGAACCACAAAAGAGATTGTCCACAACATCAGTGTGGTAGGCCGCAAATCTACAGTGGTCAGGAGGCATAGACAATGGGGGATTTTGGCAAAGTATTCCATGATTCTAAGCAGCATTGGAGAAAAGGTAGGAATATCACTGATCACCTATTATCGAGATGGATGGTAAGCTGTGTGATGCAGTTGTCTCTATTTTGATTGACCCTAGATCTAATTATAGTTATGTTAATCTTGACTTGGTGGATCAGTGTGGTTTGAATAAAGAAGTGCATGCAGATTCTTGGTTAGTGCAGTTGGCTATATGATCCAGATTTAAACAGAAATGCAACAAATTACAGAGATAACCATAAACATAAAGATGTAGCAGAAATAATACTTCATTTCATTAATGTTAAGTATTGAAATATGTTTACAAACAAAAAAATGGAAATAAACAAGCTAGGGTGATCATAGCTTATCTCTGAAAAGAGATGTGGTAGCTACATGCCTCTGAATTGTGTTACAATGAGCCTCGAAGGCCTATTTATTGTTGAGAAACAATGGAAGGCCATTTGTTTACCCAAGCTATGGGCCTTGTTTGGGTAAATTGGCACATCAACTTCCGGGGGTCATAACTTTGGCATACGATATTCGTTTGACCCGCAAAATATCTCGTTAGAAATATCTATCCGAAAACTAAAACTTTGGGAAGATAAACATTGGTTCATGGCCCCTTGTTTCTCCCAGTTTTCCCCACAAATGTCGTTT
This sequence comes from Pinus taeda, assembly GCA_000404065.3. Lineage (NCBI taxonomy): Eukaryota > Viridiplantae > Streptophyta > Pinopsida > Pinales > Pinaceae > Pinus > Pinus taeda. Next base: position 56,294 of record APFE031302949.1, read on the forward strand.
AGGGCCTCAAACTGGCTCTGGAAGTTCAGGACCTGAAAAATTACTAAAAATAGTAAATTGTGCTATAATTAAGGAAACTGAAAAGCTGAAAGAAACAATGGTGGGGGTCCAAGTGGACTTGGAAAGTGGCCACCAATATCCACTTGGATCATTCCTTCCCCCTTAGGAAGAAATGGTCCCCATTGCATTGAGTTCCTCCATGAAAAGAGGAAACTTCTGCTGAGCTTGGTCCCTGGTGAGCCACTTGCCCTGGTGAAAGAGTTGGCCTACTTTGACAACTCTTACAGTTGGATATTTTGCTGGGGAGTGTGCTTTATTTGTGTGTCCATGATCCAATTAGGTGCAACTTGTTCCATGCAATCTGGATTTAACTCTATGGGTGTGAGTTGTTCTGCAATGTCGGATGTGTCTAGTAATGGTGGAAAGTATGGCCGAAGGCAGTCCACATTGAACACTGGGTGCAGGCCAAGGAATGGGGGAATGTTGAGCTCAAATGCATTGTCTCCCATAACCTTGGTAATGGTGTAAGGACCATATCAGATTGGCCTGAGTTTCTAATAGGCTCCGGTAAGGCGTCCCTTTCGCAAATGCAACCAGACTTTGTCACCCACCTAAAACTTGTGTGGCACCTGATGTTGATCATGTCGCTGCTTGTACTTGGCATTTGATTTCTCCAGAATGTCATGGACATGCTGGTGAATATGTTTGATGTGCTCAATGAAGATGTTTGCCTTATCTATTTCGGACTCGACATGAGCCGAATTTGCATGAGTAGCTGCAAATGGCATCGCCACATCAATGGGACATAGTGGCTAGAATCCCAAGCCCACCTAAAAAGTGGTGTGGCCAGTCGAGTTGTGGAGAGCTTAGTTGTAGCTGTGTTGAACATAGGGGAGGCTCTCATCCCATGTGTGTGTATGCTTTGAGTTGTACATGTAGAGAATGTGTACGATCATCCCGTTGACAACCTCTATCTAGCCATCAATTTGAGGATGGAAGGTTGTAAACTTAGTGAGTTTGGTGTCCAACATCGACCAGAGATTGGACCAAAATGTACTAAGAAACCTACTGTCCCAATCTGAGATGATAGACTTTGGGATCCTAAAGTGTACCCACACTCGTTCAAAGAAGAGTTTAGCAGTGACTTTTGTTGTGATATTCTTCTTTTATGCCGCCATGAAGGCCACCTTCGAGAACCTGTCGACAACCACAAAAACACAGTTGTTTCCATGCTTAGTGGAAGGAAGGCCTGACATGTAATCCATGGAGATGGATTCCTAGGGTTGAGTAGGGGTAGGCAGCGGGGTATAGAGGCCTTGCTTCTTGATGGTCGGTTTGGCAATGGCATAGGTAGTGCATGATCTAATGTACTTCCTAACAGCATGTCAAAGATTCGACCAATAGAAATACTTCTGTAGTACTGCCACCTTTTTCTTGACCCCGAAATGACCAGTAGCCTGACTGTAGTGTGCTTCCCAAATAATCTTGGCACGCTCGCTTAAAGGAACACAAAGGTTACCTAGGTGGCATAATAGGGCATCCTGGAGGTGAAAATCTAGAACATGCTGACCCTCTAAGAGTGTCTGGTATGTGTGGTCGAATTCTGGGTTGCTTTTGTAGAGAAGTGGCCAATCAGAATTCTCATGCCCAAAAGAGTTTAACATGGTGGTTAACGCCATGATAGGTGGTCGATTGAGGCAATTTGCAACATTATTGGTGCTGACCTTCTTACACTTGATATTCAAATTGAATTGTTGTAGGTATGTTGACCACTTCTGATGGCGATCATTTTGCAATTTCCCTTGGGTTTGTATGAAATGCAGGGGTTGGTGGTATGTGTGGATGACCGTTTCCTTCCTGAAAATGTAATGCTTCCATTTTCAGCAGGCCTGCACAATGGAATACATCTCTTTGTCATAAGTGGGATACTTCCATAGTATGTCTGAAAGTGTCTCACTGTGATATGCCACTAGATCCCTGTGTTGAGTAAGGACTACCACAATAGCATAGTTAGAGGCATCTGTCTTGACCTCAAATGGTTATTTCAAGTATGGTAATGTGAGAACTGGTGCCGAGTAGAGGCGATATTTTAACTCTGTGAATTCCTTCTATTGAGATTTAGACCAAAAGTATTTTTCTTTCGCTCCTCCCTTAGTGACTTGACTCAAGGGCCAAGTGATATGAGAAAATACCAACACGAACCTACAGTAGAAGTTGGCAAGACCTAAAAAGCTACGGAGCTCAGTCAGAGTGGTTGGAGATGGCTAATCCTGAATGACTTGGATCTTGGATGGATCCACATGCACCCCCTGTTCATCAATAATGTATCCCAAATACTGAAGCTAGGTCATGCCAAAAGTGCATTTCTCCAAATTGGCACATAACTTGTCTTGCCGCAGTGTTTGGAGAACCTGTCGGATGTGGTGGAGGTGCTCTTCCTAGCTTTGGCTAAAGATCAAGATGTCATCCAAGTATACCACTACAAATGAGTTGGTGAATGGTTACAAGATGTCATCCATTAGGCTCATGAAGGTTTCAAGAGCATTCGTCAATCTGAAAGGCATAACCAACCATTCAAAAAGGCCCTCCTTGGCTTTGAAGGCACTCTTCCACACATTAGAGGGTTCGATTGGTACCTATTATGGACAGTGATCTTATTCAGCACTTGATAGTCAAAACAGAGTCTCCAAGTCCCATCCTTCTTTTGTACCAACACGATCAGGCTCCCATAGGGCGATGAACTCGGACGGATGTGACTTTTTTGCAAAAGCTCCTAAATCTGCCTCTTGATTTCATCATTCTCCATAACGGAGCACCAATAGATTGGTCTATTGGGCAGTGGCACACCTAGGGTCATATCGATGGAGTGCTTGGCCTGACAGTGTTGAGGAACCCCTGCGGGGGAGGTGAAGATGTCCTCGTACTCCTCCACAACCTTGTCCATCTGTAGTTGTCATGCAGAGTGGCCTTGTTTGGAGGTCGTGGCCACTGTCTTTTTCTTTCCTTGAGGGGGTATCATCAGCAAAACAAATTTCCCAGTTTTGGAAATGAGCTTACTACATTGTTTTGTATAACCAAAGAGAGGCAGTAGGTAGTGCTACCTCCAGTATCCTGTACAACTTATTTCCCAAAGTAATAATGACAACACGGGGCCTTGATTCATACACAGCATGTTGCTTCCGCAAGTATGGTTGTCCTAATAATACATCAAAAACTTCAAGGGGAGCAATGTCACACAATACCTCATCCATGAAGGGCTTGGTGTTGTATGGAAGGCGACATTGCTGGCTCACGCGAAGATCCTGTCTTTCGTGAATCCATCCAATGGTGTACGGTTGTGGATGTGCTGTGGTTGGTAAGCCTAGCCGCTTCACAAGCTTTTCCAAAATGAGGTTCTTTTGTCTCCAGATGTCGACAATGAAATGGAGCAGGTAGCCCTTTACCTACGTCTAGGTGTGGAAGAGATGCTTCTCCTCCTCTTGATCTTCAGGTTCCTCCTTTTGGATCTTCGTGGTGGCAATGGTGGCATTGGGCTCCGCATCGATAATCTGCTTCCCTTTGTCATTCTCCTTGTCAGGTTTTGACTCAAATTCATAACATGCATCTAATTATGAAACCTTTAGCTTGGCCACCAATTACTGCTTGGCTCGACACTCACTTTTGTTGTGAGTGGAGCTCTTATGGAACTCACACCACTTTCTCGTGTCCTTTTTCGGCTTCACAACATTGTTCTTTGCTTGCAGCTTTCGCGGGTTGTCTTGGGCTGCCTTTTGGCTGCCTTTTGGCTTTGTCCTCTGTTCTACGGTTTGGGGGAAACTTTCCCTTGCTTTGGATTCACAGATCCAAAGTCTCACTTCTTCTGTTTAAACTTTTTCTCGACCTTGACAGCATATCGGTATGCCGTGCCGAGCGAGGAGATGTTGAGGAATTCTATTTCTTCCTGGATGTACTTGTGCAGGTAGCCATGGTATTTGAGTACCAAATGCTGCTCCTAATCTTTGATACCCAACTTTGTGTGAAGGGTATGGAAAATATTGGTAAACTTCGGCACGTCTTGGTCCCTTCCCTGTTTCAGTGTGGTCCACTTTATGTATTGATCCTCATAGCTCCCGACAGGGTAGTATTGCTCCTTGATGGCATCCCAAAATGAATTCCAAGTGGGTGGGGCTGAAAATAGTGACCCTGTACTTTTATCCTTCTACTCGCAGTAGGTTTCCCACCAGTCCTTGATGTGGGGGGCTACCTTGAGAAGAGTGAAAATAATCTTTTCCCCACTAGAAAAATCATGAACAAAAAAATAACCCTCTAGCAGATTTAACCATTTATTAATGGCATCTGTGTCTATCTAACCCTTGAATATGGGGATTTCAAAATTAACTTGTACATTAATCGGTGTGGTGTTTCCAGAGTAGCTGTTGGAAGCCGATGCATCGCCCCTGGGTAGCCGTTGAAGGATCTGGGCAAAGTTGTCCATCATCACATTCCTTTGTCGCTCGAGGGCTTCTTCGAGCAAGATTTTCGTAGGATCTCCTACCCCCTCATCTTTCTTTTCATCCACCATGGGAGGCCATTGGGATTTGTGAGGCTGGTCTTGCAAAGGTTCGACCAGTTGAAGCCCTAACTCCTTATATCCTGAACTCATTGGGAACATGCAAAGAAAAACAGAGAAAAAGCAAACTGCTCTCATACCACTGATCCAGGTTTAAACAGGAACACAACAAATTATAGAGCAGATGTAATGGAAATAATACTTCATTTCATAAATGTAAAATACTGAAATATGCTTACAAACAAAAAAAATGGAAATAAACTAGCTAGGGCGATGGTAGCTTATCCATGAGAAGAGATGTGGTGACTACATGCCTTTGAACTATGTTACAATGAGGCTCGAAGGCCTATTTTTTGGCTAGAAACAATGGAAACTCTAAACATCCAAAAACCTAACCCTAGAAGATGAAACACCAAACTATGGGCCCTGTTTGGGTAAATTGGTACATCAGCTTGCCAGAGTCGTAACTATGGCATACGATCTCAATTTGACGCGCACAATATCTTGTTAGAAAGATATATCTGAGAACTACAACTTTGGGAAGAGCAACATCGGTCCATGGACCCATGTTGCTCCCAGTTTTCCCAAAAAACGTCATTTACGGCCTCAAAATGGCTCCAAAAGTTGAGGACTAGAAAAATTGCTAAAAATAGTAAAATGTGATACAATTAAGGAAACTGAAAAACTGAAAGAAACAATGGTGGGGGTCCAAGTGGACTTGGCAGGTGGCCACCAATATCCACCTGGATCATTATAGGTACGAAGAAGAGAGTCCATCATTAGGTAAGATTTTGTGCATTTGAGTTGAATGGTATACCTAGCTCAGCGCATTTGAATGTACTAGCGTTGGGATCATATATCTATTTCAAGTTGCATGTGGAAGAAGAGCTATTGAGGCAGATACGTGACCCAGAGAGAGAAATTTGGTTGATTGGGTTTGGGGTTTGCATAGAGATGGCAAGCTTCTTGAGGCCTTAGACTTAAGTTTGAGAGGAAATTTTTATGAGAATGCAATGAGAGGAATGTTGCTGGTTGGACTTCTATTATGAAACCAACTCACAAAATAGAAGAAAATATAGATCAACGACTCCAAATTAGCCTCTTCGAGGGGGAAACCTCCTTTACATTACATAAATGAACAATTATTGGATGATACAAATGACAAGACGTCCTTTTAATATATAAGAGTCTAAGGGGTCTTAATACAATCAGAGCCTACATAATAATAATATTGTAGGGGCACAACAATAACCATAGTGGGCTTCTACGGGGCACAATAATAACAACATGGGGACTATATGGGCACAATAATACAATAAGGGGGTTGCACTAATAACAAGAAGGGGTTACACTAGTAGTATAGGGACCTAACATGCCCCTCTCCTTCAAAAATTGTTGTCCTCAATGCTTGAGTAGTTATGGATGCTTTTGTATAAAATTATGATCCTCCCATGTGGAATCTTCAGCGAGTAAGTTCTTCTACTTAATGAGATACCCTGAAATTGATCGATTTCGTAGCTGTCGATTTCTTGTTTCTGTGACTACTTCAAGTTCCAATATGATTTTTCCTTCCTTGTCAAGTTCTAAAAATATTGTTTGAACTGGAATATTCTCACCTATAACCTTCTTTAAGCATGAAACATGGAAAAATGGGTGCACTCAAGAAGATGTAGGAAGCTCAAATTTGTATGCCATAGTACTAATATTTTGTACAAGGGTGTCTGGAATGAGAGTTCTTCTCTTAACCTTGATCTGATTGGCTAGAGTTACTAGCTTCATGTACATCCTCACCAGTTCCACCACGTATCATGTAATGTTCTCCTTTGTGACCTGCAAGCCACTTATGTTGGAATCTTTCCTAAAAGTGTCCAGAAATGCTTGAAATTTTTGTAGGACCTCCTCCTGCTTCCTCACTTCTCCAACTACTCCAATGGAAGGAACCCCATGATTCTTGATCATTGACTCTAATCCACTCATAATATGTTTGAATGAAGCAAGGACCTTGTCAACATCTCTAGATAGCTTATCTCGTGATTGGATCTTAATGCATCGCATGACGTTTTTGTTCTGGGTAGTGATCCAATATTTCTTGGGAGAATCGTCAATGCCTCTGAATATTTGTTTTTCCACTCATGAATATTTTCCATATTTGTAAAGACCTCTTTCAACATGGAGAATTTTTCTTTCATGCTATCCTACATAGCTAGGATAGGGGCCAAGGTATGATGTAGCTTTGACATCTCTTCATAAAACACTACCATATCTCCTCTCGGGGTTTTAGCTTCTTCCTTGATTACGACCTACAATTCCTTCATGCTTGAGTGAGCTAAGTGAAGTGTTGCATTCTCTTCATCTAGCCTCCTTTTATCTTTTTCTGCTATGATGGCTCTTTATTTAGATGCAAAGAGCTTGCCTTGGATTTCTACAATTTTCTTGCTTATTCTCCTAACGTTCAGCTCAGTTGCGCTCACAAAGGTGGTCCCAACTGAGGTGATCATTTTAGGGTTTACTGAGGTATCTAGGACAATTTTTTTCTCTATGGTCATGGACAAAGGCTTTGTAGGCATGATATTGAAATTGACCTGATTGAAGGTAGCCTAGATCAGCCTAGCACCTGCTCCTCCTCCTCGTCAGGAATTCCCATCTCCTTAAGAGGAATATGCCCTCTGCTGATGGGAGTGGACAGGGGAACATCTAGTAGGGAAACTTCAGCTTTATCATTGATTTATTGTTGTTATTCGAACTCCTACTAAGCTTTCTTTTCAGCCTCTTCCTGTTGTTTTTTTAGTTCCTCTTATTCCTCTCTTTTCTTTTCTTCCTCTGCCTTCCTCCTCTCCTCCTCTTCTAGTCTCTTCTTTTCTTTCTCTTCCTTTTATTTTTTCTTCTTGAGCTATTTTTCCTATTTTCGTTTCTCCTCCCACTCTTTTTGTTCCTTCCTTTTCTTCTCTTCTTCCTCTCGAGCCCTCTTCTCCTCTTATTTTTTCTTCCGTTCCTCCTCTTGTTATTTCTTCATACTTTCTTCCTCCTGCCATTCCTTCTTAGTCTAGTCCTCGCGCTGTTGGTCTCCCGATTAGGTGATTGCCTTAGCTCTCCTTCTATTTTTCTCTTGAGCTCTAAATTTTTCATGGCTAAGGTTGCATTTCTTTGCTCTGATTTTTTGTCATCTTCACCCTCATCTTGGGCACTTGGGGGATATTTTGTTTCTTTTCCTTTGTGTTTCTTTAGTTTCCCTATTTCCTTTTTTTTCTCTTTCTTCCTCTTAAGTAAGGTTGACCTTTCTCATAGGCTTACATTTTCTTTGGAATGCCCATCTTGCTCATCCTCTATTTCTTGTTGTTTGCTTGGGCTAAACTCTCTAGCTGTGTTGTACCAATTTCTAACTTTGTCCTCGTGGAAATGTTTGGTATGTGGATATGACCAGTTGAAATTGGAATTTTTGCAGTGAGTTGCTACCACTCTTTTGGGGTCATGGGTATGGTGATTCAAAGTCACAAAATGGGACCCCTTTATCTCCTCATCTTCCACCTCAACTTCTTTGAATTTTTCAACCATGTATGCCCCAATAGTGAGAGGGAAGGTGGGCCAAAGTTTCTTCTTCCCTTTACTCATCGTCTTTGAAAAATCTTGGGTCATTTGATAAAATACCCCCTGCAATAGTAATTTATCTGTGGCAAATCTAGGAAGCATGTTAAGGGTTCTGTATGAGCCAAAGACTCTGATGAAGGTTCACTCTTAGATACGGAACCAATATACCACTTTACAGAGAGTTTACATGGCCCTCTTCAACATGTAAGGAGGGTCTTCTCTGAAAATAAACTGGTATAATGGAGCAATGAAAATCTCAGAGGTCAACTCATGTACACTTTTATAGCCTGGGTCCCAAAAGATCTTATAGTGCTAGTGTATAGGCTCTGTCACAACCATAGTCTAGGTGTAGCTCCAATGTTTGAAATGGCACCTTGCACAAACCTGCATCTAATAGGTATGAGACCATGTAAAATTCTGACGGTCGGTCTACCTTAGTATGTTTTATTGCAATTATATTAATCCTTAATTCATAAGATAAGATATTGGCCCAGATGAAAACTGTACCTCTAATGGCGGTGACATACATGATAGGGAACCATGTCCTGAGGAAGGTATCAATGTCATCTCTATCGTACAATTGATTCATGATTGCAGAAATGAGTTGGTAAACTTTTTTTAGACCCTATGTCTTGTATAATTGGTCATTCTTTACTTGAAACTTAGATAGGTTTTTCCACCAATTGCTTAGAATGTCCTTAGTTGGAATTACAAAACCTAATAGCCATCGGGTATTGAATGATTCCTCCTTTTCTAGAAACCTGTAATAAGCAACAATGCCCGTTGAAGAGATAGTTGTGAAAGGATCAGATGTATGATTCCTCACTACCCATCTATTTGTGTTTGCGTCCTGTATAACCTTGTCAGTGCACAAAAAGATAGGAGGATATGAGGCCACTTTGTGGAGATTAGACCTCTTGACGTTACCTGGAAGTCTTCCTCATTTTCAGGCATGTCCTATTTTGAAAACTCTGCATAAATATCAAACCAGGAGAGCTTGGTGTTCTTGTTGAGGTTGCATGCAGTGTCCCTATAAATAGGAGGTGGTGGGCCCTACTAGCTCTTCTGTATGTTTCTTTCAAAGCTCTTTTGGGAATATTTGACTACCAGAGGTGCCATCTCGCTAGAGAAAGAGGAGATTGATATGCACTTGAGATTGATGTTTCCTGGCATGTCAAAAAAATAGTCCCATGATGAGAGAGATGATATCAAAAATTAAAATTAGGAGAAAAACACAAATCACAGCTTCATATCTCTTGGCATGGTCCTAGGGAGGAATTATGCTTAAGAGGTTAGGGGGTCGCAAAGATAAGCTATGTGACTTAGTGACTAGGGTAAGTTAGGTTTCATATTAAGAGAGTTCGCAAAGTCATAGGTCACAGGATATGTCAGGTCGCATAGGTCACAATGAAGGAAGGGCACAAGGTCACAAGGTCATAGTGAAGGAAGGTCACAAGGTCGCGTCGTTTTAACTATCACATATTTTGGTCATGTGAATTTTTCATCAGGGCAGCTCGACGAAGGAACAAAGGCTCAAAATGAGTCCCTGGGGACCTACTGGACTAGATAACTTGATTACTGAGAGGGTAAGATTGCTTAGGGAAGATATGGGATTGAGCGACCAAGGATAAAAGAGTTTGGGAGGATGAATGGCTTAGCTAGGAGTTTCAGATTGAAATGGGTCGTGAACCTTGGATAAAAACCCTATATTGGGAAGATGCAAGGTCAGGGGTGGAAGAAGGGGACAAATGGAAGCAAGTAATGATAACCAATGATCGGAAGAGTCACTTACTTGGAAGGGTCTCATTCCTCTCCAAATCGTTGAGCCTCTTTGTTTCGCAAGTGACCAAAGTGAAATGATCAAATGACTAGTCGGTTGGCCTATTTATATGAAAATTCACATGTGTGTGGGTAGAAGAGGTCACCAGGTCACATGGGAAGTAAATTTACCCTTTCACAACTTAGTTACCCATGCGACCTAGAGAACTCTTGCATGAGGTTGTGAAGTTGTAAGGTCACAAAGGTTGTTGGGTAGTCATTGCAGGGATTTGTGACCTTGCAACCTAGCAACCTTATCAGGCGCGAGGTCACAAAGTCGCAAGCTGAGTGAAAGGTCACAATTTTTCATTTGCGACTTAACGACTTGACTTAGCCAGAATGAAGTAGATCGTAGGGTCATAAGTTTTAACCTCATGAAAGCTTACTTCATGCAATCTACTACTTAAGCAGAAGAAATGAACTTTGAGTCTCTGAAAGTTAGACTTTTGAAGGGATCCAAATGGTTTTGGGCTAATTGATTAATCTTTGGAAGTAAGTCATAGGTATGGACATAGTACAGGGGCTCCAAAATTTTGAAAAGTTGGGAATTTTGGAGGGTTCCTGCAGCAGCTACAACACAATGCTAAAGAGAAATTCTATCCTAATGAAGATAGGAAACAAATGATTAAAGGATGAAAACTTGAATCTAATAAAGGCAATAAAATTATACTTATGAGATGAGTTCCAATTAGAGTCGCACACACTTATCAATGAAAAATAAAGACAATAAAGATGACTACTTCAACTAATGAAAGCAAGGAAAGAAATAATTTTTTAATCTAAAAGTAAAATAATATGATCTAAACTAGAAAGATAATAAATTGATCCTAAGGAAATGATCAAATTCTAATCTAAAAAAATAGTTTATACTATGAAAACCTTTAAATTTTGATCTATGAAAAATTGAGACAATTTATTATATTAAAGCTTTTAAATTATGATCTAAGTAAATACAGGAAAAGATAATATCCTAGCTTATGAAAGATAAAGGCAAGCTATGAATAAAAACTATCTATGAAAATAAAGCGTCAGGGAAGCTAACTATGAAAGCAAATGAAATTGATTTTTGAAAACTTAAATACCTATGCAATCTTCAAAAAGTATACAAAACTTAGAACTCATTTGTTTTTGGAACCATGATGTGCGTACAATGTTGTGTGAGAAAACGACACTTATGAAATAGAATTAAGTATGCATAAAAAATAACTGAAATGAGATTGGATGCAAATGTGAAGGGAAGAAGCTAGGATAATGTTTTGTGTTTTCATTTAATTCAAGCACTTAAGACTTGTAAAAATGAATAAATCGGTGAGAAAGAAATCTATAAAATCAATAGTGAAAATCATAATGTAAGAACAAATTAAAAACAAATAAAGAGAAATAATTAAACTACAATTCTCGTACATAATAGGGGGGCCTCCTTCTAGAGCACAAGATCTAGAAGTACTTAGAATATTTTACTATGACTATCACAGTCTACTCATCAAAGCTATAAACAAAAGGAACTGTCTAATATTAAATGGTAAAATGTGTGTACAATTAAAAATTACATAACATCTCTATGGCTGTATCTAAACCTAATTCCATCCAATAAATTACAATATTTATAGAGCTTTGGAGCAAACATCAAACTAAAAGTTTCATTGCTTGAGTTTTGGTTAGGAAATCTTAGTAGATCAGTTTGAGAATAAAATCAAATATATTTTTATGGATATATGGATCAAAGATGAGCCTAGATCTAATAAAAGTTATTCCCTTGCCATGATTTTTCTAAAGAAAAGTCATGTCATTCTCTTTGCTGACTAGGCATTAGGTGACACTTTAGTAATTTATTCATTAATGCAACTTAAAAAATAGGGTTCAAGGAACTAGGAAAATATCTTAGATTCTTAGGATTTGGAGGAAATCGGTTGTGTGAAACATAAATGGGATATTTTTGCAAAAAAAAACATGTTTTTGTTCTTTAAAATTTGTTTTCATTTACTCAAAAAACATATCCTAAGTTGACTGGTCAAAAATGTTGCTTATTAGGCTTTTATCAAATGGTGGAGGTTCACACATGTGACTTTGATGATATTTGACCAACAAAATCCATATTGGGCTTATTAAAAAAAAAAAATATGTGCCCAATTTCCTTCTATTGCAAATACTTTGATCATGAAAATGGCTACTAAAATTAAACTAAGTTGTAGAGCTGAACTAGAAAGCTGTCATTAGTAAAATCAAGCATAATTATTTTCAATTCATTAAAAATAAAGGAAAATGATGTTAATTAACTAACACATATAGAATCTCATTATGATATTTTGTGAAGAATTACAGTAAAATTATGGTGAGTGAGATGGTGTGATGGATCGTTGGAAGTAATGGTATAATGAATGAAAAAGACAAGTGAAAATTATGACAAATCAATGACCCGACATTAGGTTTATCTTGAAAGGGTTGGGTGGTTCAGGGGAGAACAATCAAGTTCAAGGATGATATGGTGATGATCCAAATCTCCACCTATGGACACCCATTGATCCATTATGGGATTATGATGAATCAGATCTTTAAGAATCAAGATATAGTCTACGTGTTTTGAGACTTCAGTCATACCACCAAAATTGTTTATTTAGGTGGGATAAAGTTTTGTGGGGATGAGGTATATGATTCTAGTGTTATCTAGATGTTGAGCTAGAAGTTATACGAGGAGGCCAGGAGTGTTTGGGGGACCCTAGATCTTGAATTCCCCTATGGTCAAGTTTAGTTCACATCCCATTATGGTATTGCATGGAGAAACCAAATAAAACTTGAAAAAGTTTTCCTAATAGGCTTTCCTATCAGAGTAAGGACCATAGATATTGTAGCATAGGAATGACATGTCAATATCAACTGAGAAATATTCTAGAGTCAATATAAGCATATGGACCAAGAAAAATTATGTCAAATGCAGAGAGTGTTCCATCCCCAAATGAGCTCTCCCCAATGCCCAAAATAATCCAAAGATACAAAATCCTACTCATGAAGAAGTTTTATTATTAGAGATTTCGTCTTCACTCCCTCCATCATTGTTTCTCAAATAAATATAACATGGGGATATTACACCTTGATCAATATTTTTATGGCCAATTTTCTGGATGGATTGGCCAATCCTTTATAGTTCAAGGTTAGAAAAATTATCTTGAAACAATATAGGGGATTGGTATTCTAAGGGCCTCAAGGATATAATTTTGTTTCCATAAATGAATTTTTGAGTTCTCCTATCACTAAGTGAGTGATAGGAATTATTTCCTCTGTTGGGAATCTTATAATTTGATACCTCTAAGAATCCAAGCTCAGAAACCAAATCTAGAAGGGAATCATGAGAGGGTCCATTTCCAGTTAATTCAAGGTTTTTGAGTGGGAACAAAGGTTGTAATGAGGGGGAGAGGTTGGGATAGCAATCAAGGATACACTAGGGAGGAAGTAGACATTTGCAATATGGATAGTGGGAAGAGTGGGTATGGAGGGGAAAAAGGAGAAGAGGGATGAGGAGATGGGAAGTAAGATATCTGGTAGGGTGCATAATAAGTCCTTAGGGTAAATAGTGGTAGGAAATAAATTGGATGGAATTGAAGTAGAAACCTGAGAGGGAAATGATAAAAAATTTAAAGGAAAGGAGTGAGGAAAGGTGGGGATTTTTTCATACTTGGAGGGGGGTGTCCTCCTAAAGGAACCATTAGTGATGTAAGTGCCTCCTTCATGATTGTTACAAGTACATGAGGGAGATCATATAATTGAAAACCTTCATTGTCATCTACAGAAGTAGAGATTTCCTCTGCCACTAGGGAGGATAGAAGAGAGTGGGTAAGAGGTGGAACAGATAATGAGGGATGGAGAGGTGAAATTAAATATAGTGTGTCCTTGTGAATCCAATTCTTCTTTAATTTTCTTACTGGGAATTCCTTGCCCAAGTGTCCATGAGGATGAAAATGGCTACATTTGAAAAATAATCTCTCTTAGTCCAGGCTCCACTGATGCACAAAATTCCTTGAGTTTATGGAAATTGAGTTGAATAGGCCTAAGGTCAGATTTAGTAATGCCAATATTCCGTACATGCCCATGTAACCAATTTGTTGATAGGAGAGGTTAGCTTCATAAAAGAATCCTAAGGTATTCCCTATCTCCTTAAAAATGTCCATATACCAAAATATCAGGGGTAAAACTGATAGTGAAACCTAAATTTAAACAATAATTAGTTTTTCTAAGTGAGCATCAAAGTTTATTATCCATTTTTTGCAAATAGATCTTGTGAGCCCCACAACCAAAGACCCTATAAGATATTATGAGCATCCTTTATTAATTTAATTATCGAAGCCATCCAAGCGTTATCCAATATTAAGTAGCAGGTGAATAACCTTAAGAGAGGAGGAATTTTTTTCTCCTTCCATTTCCTAATAATGGCCACGAGCATCCTTTTTCTTGAAAACCTATCGATGGCTAAAAAATCCTCCATCTTGTGAATGTAATCTAGCTATATGTTCTTTCCCAAAACCAATTTGGGTTCTTCCTCTTTTCGTTTAATGTATTTCCAATTTAGCTTTTATGTCTCACCTCCACCTAGAGCCATAAGGGGGGTAGGTATAGAGGAGTCTCCACATCTGCTTAACATATCCAACATAAATATATCACTAAGAAAATTGAGGTGTGAATAGTATGGAGAGTGATAGCCTGGTAGGACTACCAAGTAGAAATTTGAGGTAAAAGTAGGAAAAATAAATCCAGTCTCGAAATGGACATGCAGAGTGTAAAACTATGGAGGATGGGGCCACAAAACCAAGTGTAGGTAAGGCACATTTAGGGGAGGTACAAGAGGTAGTATAGATTTTCTTGCCTACCAACAGAGGACTGTTAGAGATGATAAGCCTCATTTAGGAGCCCAGCTATAGATTATTTAAGAGCACTGTCAAGGGAGTTAAGGGGGCCTGACATGAGTGATGCAATAAAGCAGCCTCCATGGAGGATGAAGGCTACAAGAAGGGTTTAAGTGACAGGGATGCCAAAATATTAGCACCTTCCAGAATATCACATGAGTAATCAACCAATTCATCATCCATTGCCAGAGTATGAGAGTGTGCCAGATGTGGAAGTAGACATATCTAATAAGTGTAGCAAGAGTAGAGGGACCTAGTGAAATAGGGTCCTTGGAGCTATGGTTGCAAACCATTGTTCTCCATCATCAAAAAAATTCATCTCTAATCATGTATAATTGTTCTTCTACTTCATTTTTTTCGATATTTTTTGTGTTAATTTTAGTTCGACTTCTAATCTGTTAGGGTTATGGTGTGGAACGTGGACAATTATTAGAAGTCCAAGAAACCTTCGAAGATTAATCCAACGGTCCAAATATTTTATTTAGATGTGTATCATATTTAATTAATGTAATTCATGCCCATTATCTCATTCTGTTCAACACATTCCAATAATGGTATCATAGCATACATATCTCGTCATTCTACAGACATTGCAATACTTATTTCCTATCTAAATATGTGCAAGAGATCTACATAAGCACTATATTTTTATAAGACCACATGATCACCAATTTTTTCAGAAACCCTTAAGACTATATGATCGCCTCTCTATGCAAACCTATTCTCACCTCCAAATGGGGTAAATACCCCTCTCTCCTGTAGACCGACCTGCAATACATGTATGAAGGAGGAAAGCAGACTACCACTAACAACTGAGGTAGTAAGGATGGATTGGATCAAAAATATAGTAAACCCGACGTGAACAATGTTTAGTGAGCAAATCAAGACCAAAAAAGTTTTTTGTTTGCGAATTTGTGCTATAGGTCCTAGCTCCATGCATTGGACCCCACTTCTTGAATGTGTTTATTTTTTTGTTGTGAGGACCTCTAGCTCTTATGATTAAGTTATGATCATGGTACTTGGAGTTAACATGGACACCATTATTTTTGAACTGTATATGACTTTTCCACCTTTTAAATTGATCTAATTCGAGTTACGATAAGGCACTACATTGAAACCTATCTACATGCTCTTTTGAGGACCAAGCATACCAAGGAGTATTCCAATAAGACAATTCATGCGATTTTATAGTGTAATTTCTATTCTATAATGATTAGGAAAATATTGGGATTCTTTTGTATCGCTAATTCTGATCAATATGATGATGTGATGACCTACAAGCCATCACAATGTTTATCTTTGCCTCCATCTCTTCAATTATTATCGGAAGTGTGCTTACGTTGGTTTGTTCTATATTGTGCCACTAATACTTTCACCCGTCACCAAATTGATAAATGTTTTGAGATCCTCTAATTTTATTTCTTTAAAATATTGTCGAGATGTTTATTAGATTGGATCGATCTCTCTTCCCATTATTTACAACTCCTACAATGTTGAACTATATGAAAACTCAAAATCCACAGAGGATGGATGTTGGGCATGCAACAAGCCTACTTGATAACAATTCTGCTTGAGAATAAAGTAATCTCTAATTAGAAATATATGTTTCTAAGGAAAAATTATTTTGAATTGAGAAATTATAAGCAAAACACTATAAATACTCTGCTTTAAAAAAACAGTTTATAATTTCCAAAAGTTTTCTTGAAGATAGACACAAGGTCAATGACAAGTTAAGATACAATCAAATCCAAAATCCAAAATCCAAATTAATTCTTGGCCTACTTGTCAGATGATGCCATTGTCATCGTTGTTGGAGAAAACAAAACAAAGAATCTAGAAAGGTATTATTTATAGCCCTTTTCTTGTACAGTAAATTCGAGACTAGTTAACTAGAAGGATATTTTAACTGGATGTTGTTGAGATCGTTCATGCATGGCTTCCTTATTCATCTATCAAAGTTGGAGTTTCTAGTGATCCTCCATATTTATCCACACCTTGAAGGCTTTCTCTTCCTCTCTTCTTATTATCCTTTAACATTTTGAATATTTTACTGGCAATTATCCATCATTTACTTGTTGAATTTGCATTGTAATTGGGTGCATTTTCTGTTGAATTTGACACCCTTAATTTTCTAAGCTCAAATAATGGTAAAATGGATCGAATTACTAATGTATTAGAGTTATTGAACACTCTAATACTCTCTATTTTTCATTAAAAGAAAAAAAAAACAAATTGGCAAGGAACCTATCTCTAAAATTCAAACCTATTTACAAGATGCAAAAGACAAGATCGAGTTTCTACAACTCAAATCTCAGATACAACAAGATGAGATACAATAAAAGAGTTATCATTCTGAACTGGTCCTTGTTTAGAACAACTCTGTTTTTTAGGCTAAATTTGACTCCCATCAACAGTTAGAAATTTATCATAATAAAAAGGCCATTTTAGGGGCAAATTTACATTAAGATGCAAAGGTTCAACTTGCACTTCCAAAGCCCATCATCAATCCCTAGGAAGAAGTTGTTAACAATAGGAACATAACCAGTTTTGGATTTGAAAATTATGTTTCCTTTCATATTTCATACTATTCCAAACCCATCAAATTTCATAGAGCCATATTTCTTTAGGATGATTCATCTTCACTTGCTCATATTCCACAACCATAGAAAATTTGTAGTTGTCAACTTTGTGATCAAGTCGGCCATGTGAAAGACAATTTTTTGATCTTCACCCTTGTGAGAATTGTGTTAAGAACAATCATCATTTATTCAAGTGTTCTAGAAAAAATACTACTACAATAATGAAGATTCACCTTGGATGGATAACTTCTTGGAAACAATCTTCAATAGTCAAGAAGATATATTGGTCATACCACAATTTCTTTTCTCGAGTATTGACTTGTCTTGCAGTGAATATTTATTCATATTCTCACCTTGTAATAGATAGGGGAGGAATTGATGGTCAAATACCTACTTCGAATATTTATCAAGTGATCCTAAGCCACAACTTGAACCAAAGCCAACTACGAAAAGCCTATAGCCAGAGTCGGCCATTGCCAAGCTCAGGGTTGTATATAGTGATAGATTCCTGCTCCATGATCATGTTATTGGTTGGTGGCATACCCTAAACCACCAACTATAAAATAATTTGGTCCTTGCTACATCAATTTGCGATCATCTTCGAACCGACATCAGTTTGTGTTCATCTTCAAACCATTATTAGGGAGCACTTCCACCAGCAAAATATTTTAGCTTCTAGCTAGATTTGGAAATTTTCCAAGAACTGCTTCGAGGTTTAGTTCCGAAGTTGGTATTCAACCTCAAACAACCATTGATATAGATCTCATGTTCTTCTACCTCATTTTTGGTTTGTCTTCCTTAAACCACCATTTTAGAGAACACATTCAGCCATTGGTTGTCATGCAATTTTTCACTTTAGCTCTCTTCTTAGACTCATATACACCCCTTCAGATTAAGAAATAACAGTGTACACCTAATCAATGAAAGTTATGGTGTGGAATGTGGATAGTTACTGGAAATCAAAGAAACCTTGGAAGTTTAAACCAACAATCCAAATATTGTATTTATATGTATATCAACTTTAATGAATGCAATTCATGCCCATTATTTCATTCATGTCTACACATTCAAACAATTTTATATTTTTTTAAATTAATAAACTCAATTAATTCCTAACGTAATGAATCCATTTTTCAGTTTGTAGGTTTCCCTCTATGCCTGTCTACATTAAAAAAGTTTCTAAATGGGATACCAAACAATAAAAAGTTAACAAATTATAAGGATTATATTTAAAAATGTGATGGAAAATAAAAATAAGATTAGAGAGTTGGAAAAATGGATTTATTTTTGTTTTTGCATTCAAAATAATCATGTCAAAAGAACCAACTCATCCAACACACAAAGGAAAAGAAGTGATTCCACCAAACTTTTTGAATTTACAAGAGAACTCATCCATTAACAATGCACACACATTTTTATTACATAAATTCATAATTTTGCAAATTTTTCATCACCTCTAGCACCATGACCTATTTTAGGACCTATGTTTCGTAAGGAAAAGTTTAATGTTAGAACATATTTTACTCTTATAGGCATAATCCTATTAGGCCCTTTTTATTTGTGCAAAACCCCTTGACAAAATACCACATGAGGATCAAAGAGCGTGTAGAGAGGGCATGTTCACATCATTTGAGGTCTAGAAGGATATTTTTCTTATATAAAGTCTTTGTTTTCCATTCTTACCATGGCCTAAGCTTTTAGACCCATCACTAAATCTTAAAACAAATGAATAAATGAATATCCCATATCATATTTAAATGACTCATGCACTTTAATTTTTTTTTAGTATGAGTCTACTCAAAAGTATGTGGAGTGAGTCTTTATTGGATGTAGAATTTTAATTTTGCATCCAACAGGTTCCTACACTTGACATTTGAATAAACCTATAAGGCGATAAATCAAAAATACAATTAAAAAAACAATTTTCTTCTTTTCCCTCCAAAGATATTTAGCCCTTGGGATAACATCATTATCTTGAACCTAATTGGTTCTTTTACAGATGATTTTTTTGGTACATTCTTTTGTTTTGAGGCCTATTTTTTACCTTAAAATTCTTCTCATGTCAAGGAAAATTTTAAGGATGAAAATTTAACATAAAGACTTGTAGAAAACTCGATGAATCTTACTAGTCCCCAATTTGCAAACAATAAATTGTTTGGCAGTATTTTTATAAAAATATTTAAATTTCTAATGATTTTATATAATCTCCATAAATATTTGGGGAATTTTAAGGTAAAATAATTTTATCCTATAAAATTTGGATGAATAAGTTTTATAAAAAATGGAAATTAACTAGTCTTTTTAAGGGAAAAAGCATGGAAAATTAGCTCATCTCAAAATTTAGTCCCATAAATTTTCCCTACATAATGTGCCTTGTTCATCTAGCTATGTAATTAAATGCTTGCGAGGGTGAGATTAGAAGCGATGTGCTGAGTGCTGACACGATGAGTAGAGCAATGAAACAATGGCATGGTGATTTGACATAGATTTGAATGTAAGACAATCGTATGTCAAAGGATTCTTAATCCAAGATATATATATATAATATAATATTAATATATATATATATT
This sequence comes from Pinus taeda, assembly GCA_000404065.3. Taxonomy (NCBI): domain Eukaryota; kingdom Viridiplantae; phylum Streptophyta; class Pinopsida; order Pinales; family Pinaceae; genus Pinus; species Pinus taeda. The sequence continues at coordinate 76,290 of APFE031302949.1, forward strand.
AGGGATAATATAATATTTTCAAGATATGTATGTTGAGAGGGCCTATGATACTTATACAAGATTTGTGTTGTCTATATACATCAATATTGTAATTGAAAACTTAGATTGACTCAACTTTTGTAATAGAAAATTACATTGAAAAATGTGAAGCTTTGAAAGAGACCTCAAATGTTATTTTACAATGCGACTTGAGATAATATATTTTATCTTATCATATAAATGAAAAATATTAATGTCGTATGTTAAATATTTATTTTTTTGTAAGTAAGTAGAAAACTTTATAATAGCATTTTTTTTACATAAAGTACAAGCTAAGAACAATGTGAGCTTGTGTTCATATAGTGAGATGCCTGCAAAGAGCTAATTCAGGTCTGAGAAACATTGAGAGGGACCATATTCCCTTAACAAAGAAACCAAAGGATCCCTCGGAGGAATCATGAGAGAATTTGAGACATTTTTTAGCATATTCAATATAAAAACGATAGTATCTAGCTAGACTTAAAAAATGAGATAGTTGTGCAAACAGAAAAGAAAAAAAGAGAAGCATCATAACCCTAATGAGGGACCTAGTCATGTTGATTTTGGTGTTAGAGTGCCTTGGGATGATGCTACTTGGCTTTGGCTTTTTTCTCCTACCTCAACAAATCTAGGCATGTGAAAGGATCGCCATAACCTTTACAAATCTAGGGAGGTTGCTCCCATTCAATGACATAGGCATATGAACTTGCATCGAGTTGAGAGGATTCTCCTTTGGTGTCTTAGCATTGATGGTAGGGAATTGAGGTTGATTCTCAATTTTTGGATTCACCTTCTTGCCGGATTTAGAGACACCATGTCCTGTAGTGCCTTTATCATTTTCCTATGCCATTGGAGGGTCAGGGCTAGAAGGAATGACCCTATGGATGGAAGAACCAATTGCAGTAGAGCTCTCTTCTAATTTGGTAGACGTTGGAGTAAGAAGAATGAGAGGCAAATTAATGTTAGTAGCCTTTGAAAGTTTATGTAGAGAGAGCCAAGTAGTATTGAGATTAGTGCTAACCTCTGTCATTTTGGTGGTGGCTCCAGCCCCAGATTCTTCCAGAGTCCAATGGTGGGCGAGTAGATTTCCTTCAGCCAAGTGCCCATCTCCTAAATGATGATGTTTTTGCACCTCCATTGCAGCAACCAGACTGTGAATGTGGTGATGGATATCCTAATCAAAGAGTTATGCTTCTTGGTCATGCTAGGGAGAAAGGGGAGGTTGATCGCACCCTATGCCTCCTCGACAAGCTCTACCTCATCCGCTTACCATATTAGCTTCCCTAGAACAATGACACCTGGTGGAAAGGTGTTTACTGTTTCTCTACTCGAGAGCATTGCTTCCTTCATCTAAACTAACAACTTGTAGACACAGGGGCTTCACTCAATGAACCTCTGACATATCACATGTGTTCATGGTGTTCGTGGCATACTAAATAATACCCTTAATTTAACTACATATTGGAAAATAACTCTAAAATAAACATTATTTAACCCCCTACCAATATGAACCCAATACACTTTCCCAATTTAAAAAATCCCTATTTTCACTAGATATTATAGGTATCCATTTTTTTATTAATATTTTCTATACCCCTTTATATTTTTTCCTTAACTTTGAGCTCCATTTTTTATACCTACCAATATAAAAAAAACTTTACTCCCTATTATATGCTTAATATATTATGTCATTTTTTTCTCAATATATATACTCCAATATGAACGCACATGGTATGGTCTTGCTCCCCCAATGAAGCCTCTGTGCTTGTAGGAGGAGATTGAGGAGAAAATGCAAATACAAGCAAATAATATGGAGTAAGACTTAGAGACAAAGTTTAAGTTGGAGAGAATGTTCTAAACAGGCTTGTGTAATGACAACTAGCCTCTCTTGATAGTGATCATTATTGCATGACCACCATTCAAACAACTTGTTAGAGTGACTTGAAATCAATCATGTGATCTTTAACATAGTCTAACAATTAATAGTATTACTGATAATATCTTATATTAAATATTAATAAACAAATAATAATAATAATTAATTCATTAATTAAATTAATATTAATAAACCAACTAAAATACAATGATTATGATTATAATCTCTGCACAACCTTCCACATAAATTAATAATAAATATTTCAAAAAAAATGCATTAACTTTTCATGTCAATATATATAAATAAAAAAATCAATTCATAATTATACATATTGATAAGATATCAATTTATAATCATCTAAAATACTTTAATTATATAAAATATGTTTCTTGTGATAGACAAAAGTAATGTGACATAATTAAAAATAGAAAGTACAGTTCGTTAATCTTTTGATAAAGCATGCCCCAAAAATATAGTAAAATATTCTCAGCATAATCTGATCTTCCCCTTCACACTAACATATTTTAATAAAGCATCCCAAAGAAATATTATGAAATATTATCAAAGTTGAAAACAGGTGTAATCTGATCTGCTCCTTCATACTGCTGAATGGATAGATGAATAGAGGCATCCATTTTCTGTGTTTAAATGCTAAAGTTACATAATTTATACTTTCGAGTTTAAAGATGTGAATATAAGGAAGAAATAGGTGTTATTAATTATTTAGATTTATTCATAATCACTCACTTGTAATAATAGATATAGATGTAGGTGAAACAGATGGTTTTAACCATTAGACTTATTATTAATAGATTTAAATGTTTTATTTTTATTTTTAGATTAGTTATTTATATTTAATTAGAAAATAGAGTAACATTTAATTGAAATGTAGGTTTGAACTTATAATTTTTGTGTGAAATAGGATGGTGGAAAAAGTTTAAAGAAATTTGGGAAGAATGAGTCTGCATTTTGCATGTTATGGATTGTGGAATCGGAAAAACATTTCATTTTGGAATGTGATGCATTGAAAGACATCATAGAAAAGTTATGATAACATATTTGCATCAGTTTCTTGGCATTGTCTTTTTAGTTAGAGGGATTGTTAGAAGGTTGGGCCAAGGCATCATTATTAATTTGAATTAAAAAAAATTAAATTGCAAAAAACCAAAAATAGAAAACTAATAGTCTCATAAACTATTTTTAATCTCATAAACCCTTAAAATATCTTATAACAGACCTAGTAGATAACAATCCCATATATCTATTCAAGCCATTTGAACCAGTGAACAGGTGGCTCTTGATAATGGCGCCAGTAACTAGTTCGATCCTTGCCAACGCCAGCCAAAATACAACGTTCTCCTCCCATATCTGATTATTTTTTCTTTATTTTCCGCGGAGGATTCATCGACAGATCGTTTTGAGAGCCAAGCAATTGGCCTTTTGGGCCTGGTTGGAATTCTCCCATTTTTTTATCACTAATATATACAATATTATAAAGCCATTAAAGCTTAGAGCAGTATATCCCATGAATATTAACAATAATAATATATTTGTTTAAATTTAATTAAAAACATATACTAGATATTAATAAAGATTATATAGTAGTTAGTACAAGTGGACTTAATCTTAAACTATAGTTGTTTTAATTAAATTAAAAAATAAGTAAATCACAAAAATAAATAAAGAAATAAAAACATAATTAACTATATGGTTTATAATAATTAACATTATATACAAGTACGTGATCATTTTAATGTATATGTCTATATATATATATGTATAGTATAATGATATATATATATATTATACATATATAATATTAAATTATAATATAGTATATATAGTAAACTTTAAAATTAAATTTATTAAATAATATTATTGTAATTAAGTCACTTTAAAATTGAAAATATGGAGAAAAATTATAAGTCCATGAAATTTGGTCTTGATTGATGATTGAACTATAGTAGCAGGTTGAAAGATAATTTCTAAAAAAAATCTTTCTTAATGAGAAAATAAAAAAATAATTAAATAAGAAAGCTAGAACAAATAAAAAAAAGAAATGCAAAATTAATAACTAAGTAAAAATTGTGAAGTTTACTAAGAAACTTATAATAAAACCTCAACAATACTTTACAAAATAAATGAAATGTAAATAATAACAAAATTAAATTTCAAATGTTAAAATTATAGAAAAAAAATACAGAATAACATAAATTTTTAGTAAAAATACAATTAAATATACAATTAAATAAAATAAAATACAATAATAACAAACAAATATGTAACTCTATATATTCGGGTAGCCTAACGAGGTGGAGGAGTTGCGCGGAAAGTTATGGAAATTCTGGTAATACTTAGCTAAAATCCGGCATTGATTTTTGTAAATTTAAGTTACAGTTGTTAAACTTCAAAATTTTTGGGATTCTAGATGTTTTTGATGGATCCATTTCTACCATAAAAAACACAATTCAAACACTGCCTCTACAAGATTTTTTGAAATTTTTTTACCCAGATTCCAACCACTTTTAACTGTCTAAACAATTCCTCGAAAAATCCACATATTTATTGTAGTGTCCCATCACAACAAACCTCCCATTTATTCTTGTACCTACTTCGCGCATTTCATTTCATTTGCACACATTTCGCTTAGCTGATACGTCATGGAACGCACTACGTAGTAGGCTTGCTAAGCGTCCTTTTTCAAAAGTTCAATAAAAGCTCTTGAAGGAACACTTGAATAAGCCACGTACAACAGGTGGGCCCAGGTGCGGCTGCAACTTTAAAAAGGCCAGACATTGGTGCACAAATTTATTTTTGTGAAAGCAGTTGTCTATAATGCGACTTTTTGAAAGTCTTTCCGGTGGATTTTTTCGGTCAAAATCCGGCAGCAATTTATTGGAATTGCAAATTTGATGGCTAGTTTTTGCACAATCAAATCGTCCCAGGGGTTTTTCAGGGTGCTGAATCCAAATATGCAGTTAAAAAACCATTTTAACTGCAACAAATCAAGATTTGACCTCAATTTCTTCTGCCGGATTCCGTCACCGGAATCTCCAAAAAGTCGCATTATAGATAACTCCTTTGTGAAATGAAGAATGAGAAGGAGATTCTTCACACGTTGTTGTCAAGGTGAGCCATGACATCATAATCAATTTTCAAAAATACCAAACTTTTAATCATTTATTAATATGTTTGTGATTTGTAAAGACTAATTTATCATTTTAAAATTTAAATTAAAAATATTTTAAAAATTTTAAAAATTTTCAACAATCATTTTGTATTTTAAAATATTAATCATATAATCTAATATATTTTTATTTTGGTAAAAAATTTAATTATATTAATAATTTTCTTTAATATTTAAATTTTCTTATAGTAAAACCTTAATTTAATTGAATAAACAACTTTTCTATCTATGTGATCAACCAATTTTAAATATTAGAATTAAAATGGTCAAATATTTCCATGTTACCTTAAAATGTCACTCCATTGGGTTTATTAGGGAAGAACAACATCTTGAAAGTTGAGATGCGGAAATTGGTTCATGAAAACTTCATAAAAACTCATGTATTGTACCTTCAACACTCTCTAGAAACTAGCAGACATTGTTTCTTGGCTTAACAATGCTCTAGATGACTTGACAATGAAAACTGAAGGGATCAACAACTCAAAGAAAATTGAAGTGCCAATGCAAATGGATAAGTGCAAACAAGGACAAACTTAATCAATTTTTTTAGAATAAAGATAAAAAGACTATATCAAACATAGGCAACAAAGTTTCCAGATTCATTATATGAATCCTCTGAAGTATCTATAAAAGCATTAACATCCTACATCCATGAAACAAGGGAAGTAAAAAAAATATTATTAAAAAAAAAATTAATAATTAATTAAAACCAATTATTTAATAATACGAATATAATTATATTTTTATTAATATTTTTTATTAGTATGTTCGTGACTTGTAAAACTCATTTATCATTTAAAATTTTAAAACTTAAAATGGTTAAAAATTTTCAAAAATCATTTTGATATATTTGAATTATTAATCATTAGAGTTTTCATATTTTTTTTAGTAAATTTCCTCCTACAATGTATTTTATAAAAATAATGTAATTGAATAAACTATTGTTCTATTTATGTTGAAAATGCAATAAGATGATGGAGCTTAGTGAAAAGAAGTGACCTTCACTAAGTGGGCCCGCAGGCTATTTTTGGCGCAAAGTCTATTTTTAGACTATGTCTATTTTTAGACATATGGATCATGGTCTATGAGTTGCAGGATGCTATTTATAGATGATTGGTCATGTTGGTAAAAATAGATGGACCTCTATTTTTAGACATATGAGCGGAGTCTATTTTTAGACTGCTAATAAAAGATAGAATAGTCGAATATTATTAGCTCTTAATCATATTTGGACTATAAACATTATCTTATCCTCTTGCAGCACTTTAGTTCGAGCTACGAATGTGTCAACTGAAGGAAATACGCTTTTCCTATGGATTAGTTGAGCTATTGCATGATGGACTTTAGTTAGAACTCAAGTGATTGAGTTTGTGGAGTTGATTGAGGAGTTGATGGAGTTGTGTTCAGTTTGACTTAGTTGAACTAGTTGTATTTAGTCTAACTAACAAATACACTAGTGATGAATGGTGTGAATTAATTATTAATTAATTCATTAATCATTAACTCATAAATCAACTAAAGAATACATCAGTTAACTCAGTGCATGGACAGTTTAGTGGAGACAAGTGTTAGAGGTGAGTGAAAGGGTAAGACAGCTGTCAGTTGTGACTATAGTTGTGCATGTGATTTGCACAATTAGTGGATTGAGGTTGCCAATGAGGATTACGTAGTGTTACAAAAGAGAAATACGAGTTTGGTTCAACCATTCAGTGTTATTCTCAACAGGTATTGCGCAGTGGAGGCAGGCAAGCAGCAGAGGAGATTTGAGCCAATGATTGATTCAGATCTGAGCTAGTTTGCGTGTAACAAGTGGAGATAGTACTGAGTACTTGTGAGGAGTATTTTATTATGTATTGTTACATGTTCTCAATCAATATAATATACAGATAGTTGGGGGTTTTCAGCTGTATGCTTTCCCCATGATATACTGTTTTGATATGTGTGATTGATGCTTCAATGTGTGCATGCGATTGTTTCTTAATTCCGCAAGATTGAGGATCAACATAGAGGAGGTTATGTATTATGCATGATTCCGAAAATAGTGTATAATCAGGATAATCTCTATGAATAAGTGTCATATTATTCAAAATTTCTACAGTTTTCTCCCATAAGTGATACAATATGTAGAACTATATACAGGTGTAGGAACTATTCTACTGATGCAGGACCAGGAAATAATTTGTTACATGTTACAATATGATCATGTATGGTCCTTACTAAAGTTTTTGATGCACTAGAAACAAATTATTAATGTTCATCGGCCACAAGGTGAACCATTATTGATAGTAATCTCACGTAATTCCTCTTAAATTATTGAAAAGCAAGGGAAATTAAGCAAGTTATCTTGGCATGCTTAAGTTTATGATAATAGCCCTCAAATGTGTAAGATGATGACATCAAATATAAATGATTATGGGGGAAAACGATGTGAAAATTTGATAAAAATGAGACCCAACAATGCCTACATGGGATAAAATGGGAGACAAAGGTCTTAGGTGGTGCATTCTATGAAAATATGCAAAGGATTTGGTCTCACATATGTTAATATTCTTTCCATTCATCTTGAGTATTTGGCTAGGACCAAACAACTTTTGGGATGAAATATTGATTGGAAAGGCAACAAATTTATCGAGGCATAAAATTATTGTTGGGACACATCAAGCAATGAATTTATTAGGAACATTCACCCCTTATATGTTGGGGGGTTTGGCTGGCAACAAACAAAGTCATGTTCAGGGAGGCCATCCGTTCCATATCTCATTTCACCAGAACTAGGAGCGATTTATGCTCTATTTCCTATAAAGGAGTCTCATGAGGTGCCACACATCATCTCTGAAAAAGAGATCAATTGAAAAATTCCCTAGTCTTATTTTGATAGAGCATCAAATAAGGATGGTGTTTGTGGGGTTGGTCTCCTTTTCATCAATGATCAACATTTTCTCAAATCAAAAATTGGTTTGGGAAGGCGTTCCAATAATTATGAAGAACTGCTCTCTCCAAAAATTCTTTCATACTGGGATTTGGAATATGATTTCTTTTCTTTCTTAGTGTTTGGGGACTACATAAATTTTATAAATTAGTTTAATGCTACTCAAATATTCCATAGTCACCCAATGCTTCCAATACATGATGAGATGTTCCAATTCAATTGAGCTTTTTATTTATCCCATGTTGTCATATCTACATGGAAAGAAACTCTGAGGCAGATGTTATTTCCAAGGAAGGAACTAGATAACATATGGGTGTTTGGGAGGTCACTAAAGATTTAGATGGGGTAGTTTAGAACTTCCATCATCGGTCCTTCACTGAATTGTAATGACATTTTATGATCGCTTTACTATTTCAATGCCAATTTTTTTACTCCTTTTGATGAACATGATATGGCTGATCTTATTTCCAAGGAAGGAACTAGATAACATATGGGTGTTTGGGGAATGATAGTGATGGAGAGAGGGGTTTTGGTTCTACTATGGCGAATAGCGATTAGGGTTTGGTCGATTCTCTTGCTAGGCTTTGCCCTGGCTGCCACGGCAGGCCTGCAAACTCTGCCATCTGCTCCCTGCCCTCTGCTGCTCTGCCTTCCATAACTGCCATCTCTCGCCATTGATTAGCCATCACCATGACGCCCGTGAAGGGAGGGGCCTCTGCCCCTCCCCCAAACCCTGACGACTCAAGACAGGAAGGACATGAGAATGATTCCGTTCCAAATCGCACTGATACTTCTCAGAACAGAACAAATGACAAGGATGATTGCATAAAACAGGAAGAAGGTTCTACGATCAGATCGGCCACCTGCAAATCGGTAGCAGCCACAATGCCCACTGTGGATTTTCCCAGCCACAGAATAAATGCCCGAATCCAATACATGCGTGACCATGCTCTTATTGGAAAGTTCATCGGGATCTGGCCAACGGAAAGAGCTCTCAGTAGCTGGATTAATGCAAAATGGGTTCCTAAAGGCCACATCTCCCTGCACATTGGACCCAAAGGCTTCTTCACTGTAGTCTTCAACTGTCTGGAGGATCGAACCAGAGTAGTAGATGGAGGTCCTTACTTATTTAATGCTGCAGGCCTGTACCTGCGAGGATGGGTCGAGAGATTCAACCCAGACAAAAAAGATCTCAGCTGTGCGCCTGTATGGATCAGGCTTTACTCTCTCCCTTGGGAATATTGGGAAGAATCATCTCTGAAGGAAATAGGAAACAAGCTTGGAGAGTTCATTAAGGCGGCGGAAGATACCAAGTATTGCAGATTTACCTCCTATGCGTGCATCTGTGTCTAGATGGACCTCAAACAACCCCAGCCAGACAAGGTAAGACTCCGACACGAAGACTCTGAATGGATTCAAATGATAGACTATGAACATGTTCCATTTAGATGTCGGAAATGCCACCAACTAGGGAACTTATTCAGGGACTGCCCCCTTAACAAAACCACAGCTGAAAGCACCCAAGCAGACAAGAATGAATCTGATGGATTTACAAAAGTAGTTAACCGCAGAAGAGGAGGCAAAAAACCCTCAGCCAATGCAAGATCTGAACTAGCCAACAAATCTAAAACGCCCAACTCCAACAGCTTTGAAACCCTAATGAATCTGGAAGACCAAGATCAAAACCAAGAAATGCAAAAACTCAAATCCCTGGTTCGAAACCTCCCAGAAGGCCCTCCTCCTCCGACTCAAAATCCTCGGTCTGATAAAAGCCAGACAAAGCATCCAGATCCTCAAGCTGATGGCCCTCGGGCAATGGATACAGAGATCCCTGAATCAAGCAAACAACTAGCCAACGAAGCGGAAACAGACCCTTCAGGAGTAGAATCAATGGAGGAAGATGTAGATGTTGGCGATCTAGATATACTTACCTTCGAACTTGCCTGTAAAACTGGGAACTTTGATAAGATACCTCAAAGGCAACTAGACAAACTGGAAGAAGTTCTGCAAAAATCTCACAAGAAACATTCTCTAGGGGTTCAAACAGGAAGCCAATGGGATGGCAAATTCATCATGAAAGACAACAAAAAGAGAGGTTGGAAAACCACTTTGGAAAAAACCATTAAGATAGGTGAAATGCTCGTAGAATCGGGTCGATATCTGAAGCTGACCAAGTTCTACAACACCCACCCCCACCCGTCTCAATGAAGCTAATCTCTTGGAATATACGAGGGCTCAACAGCCCCAAGAAGGGTAGACTCCTAAAAAATATGCTCATGCAGGAGAAACCAAACATTCTCTTTGTGCAAGAAACCAAATGTAATATGACATTTCTAGCAAAAATAGCTAAAAAAGTCTGGCCAGGAGGCCAAATCTCAACAGTTGATGCGAGAGGTGCTTCGGGAGGACTCGCAATCCTTTGGGACTCCAGAATCATACAGCTTAGTAACATTCATGCCAATAAGAATTTCATCCAGGCAACTTTCCACCTGCTTGGAACCAACACTCATGGCCACATTACCAATGTCTACTTTCCGCAAGATCCTCAACTTAAAGCAGAAGTTCTGGACCACCTCACAGCACTTAATTCCGACAGGCAATACCCTCTCTAGATCGCAGGTGGGGATTTCAACATGATAACAAAAACTGAAGAACGACAGGGTGGAAGAGAGACTGGCATCCGGGATGGGCAACTCCTCAAAGACTTTGTGCGATCAAACTGGCTAATTGATCTACCCTCCAACAATGGCATCTTCACATGGACCAACAAAAGGGAGGGTATCCACCAAATAGCCACAAGATTAGATCGTTTCCTCATTTCTGACAATGCTCCTTATTTAGGTGGGGACATTATCTCTTCCATATTACCCATATCTGGTTCGGATCATTGGCCCATTGAACTTCAATGGCAAAGGCCAGGTAACACCAATAAACGCCCCTTTAGATTCGAATCTTTTTGGTTGACTCACCCTAAGTTCAAGGACTTTGTCAAGCAATCTTGGATCAAATACCAGCCCTCAGAAAAATCTAAAATGGCACGCTTCCAAAAGAAACTTCAAGCCCTTAAAAAAGACATTAAACAGTGGAATCATAATATATTTGGCAACATCTTCACTGCACAAGCCAAGCTCAATCAGGAAATGAAACACATCCAGAACCAGATTATGATGGAAGGTCGAACTAATACCCTAACCCAACAGGAACAGAGGATAGAAGATCAACTACAAACCAGAACCCAACAGGAGGAAATCCTCTAGAGGCAGAAGTCTCGCATCAAATGGTTAAAGGACAGAGAAAAGAATACTAAGTTCTTTCATCACACTACTATTCAGCGCAGAATGCATAACCTGATCTCCCATATACAAAACGAGCAAGGGGAACGAGTGGAAACTCATGAAGGAATCGAAGCTAATTTCCTCAGCTACTTTCAACAAGCTCATCAGGAACCGAATGTGGACAGGCTTCCAGCAATTGGAAAAATCCTTCCCCACATACCCAAGCTTATCACTCCTGAGCACAATCACCTCCTTCTTCAACCTATCAAGCTCAACGAGGTAGATCAGGCAGTAAAAAATTTAGAAGCATGGAAAGCACCCGGGCCGGATGGATTCACCTCAGACTTTTTCCATCACTTCTGGGATTTGATACAAATAGAAGTCTGGCAACTGGTCGAGGAATCCAGAGCTTTACGATGGATGTACCCAGGGTTGAATGCCACTTTTCTAGCTCTCATTCCCAAATCAAAGGATGCCAACAAGCCGGAAAAGTATCGTCCCATCACTCTCTGTAACATCACTTACAAAATCGTCTCAAAAGTCATAGCTAATCGGTTGAAGCCGCTTCTGCCCCTCCTCATCTCTCCAGAGCAATCAGGTTATGTCGAAGGACGCCAAATCACTGATGGCATCATCCTCACTCACGAAATTCTGCACTCTCTGAAGCAATCCAAAAAGCCAGGTATGCTCCTTAAAATTGATCTATCAAAGGCTTTCGACAGTATAAGTTGGCTATACATTCAAAAAATCTTAATTGCTTTTGGTTTCGATCACTCTTGGACTAGATGGATTACCAGTCTCCTCTCTTCCCCCTTTTTCTCCATACTGATCAATGGCATCCCGTCCGATACCTTCCGTCCTTCAAGAGGCATTAGGCAAGGAGACCCGCTCTCCCCCTTCCTATTTGTCATAATAGCCGAAGGTCTTGGTCGCATTCTTAAATCTGCTGCTCTCTCTCATAACCTGAAAGGTCTTTCCTTCAATAATTCCCCTGCCTTCACTCATCAGCAATTCGTTGATGATAACATGCTCTTCGGGCACCCCTCCATCCAAGAAGCCCAAACCCTTAGAGATCTTCTGTCTGTCTTTTCAGATGCAACCGGTGCTCTCATCAATCGGATCAAGTCTCAAACCTTCTTCTTCAACACCCCTGTTACTACCCAAAATTCTATAGCCAGGATCTTAGGTTTTACAATAGCCAAACTCCCTTCCAAATACCTAAGTGCCCCCATGACGGCTTCTACCCTCAAGCACGCCGCTTGGACTGATCTTTTGGACAACTTTGAAGCCAAGCTCTCCCTCTGGACCCATCGTGCCCTGAACATGGCAAGCAGAATCATTCTAATCAAAGCTATTTTACAATCTTTACCTCTTTATCTGTTCACTCTCTTGGCAGCTCTGAAATGGGTCATAAAGGCAATAAGAAATCTTATGCGCAACTTTCTCTGGGGTAGTTCTGGCAAAAATCGTAAATGGGCTTTGGTCAAGTGGGACAAAGTTTGTCTTCCCAAGATGGCAGGAGGCATTGGTCTCAGAGACCCAGCACTCAGTAACACAATCATGGGAGCCAAACTTTGGTGGAGATGGCTTGCCTACCCCAATACGCCATGGGCCTCTCTATGGACAGCTAAATATGCTAGCAACAGACCTTTGGAGGACAGAATTCACATGACAGAGCAAAGTGCAGGATCTCTCATATGGAATGCAGCCATTCAACACAGATATCTTATTCAACAGCACTGTTTCTGGGAAATTAAAAGTGGAAATACTGCCAGATTCTGGGACGACTCCTGGCAGCAATTCCCTAAGCTTCGGAACATCATTCAAGACCTCCCGCACAATCATCAAGGTCCTCAACAACCAGGTACAGTCAATAAATATTGGAACCCCTCCAACAACCAAAAAGGCAGGCAATGGCAAACAGCAGAGCAAATTCTAGGAATCAATGGTAACGCAGCTTGTATTCAGGCACTCGACATAGAGCTTCAAAAACGACAGATATGTACAACTAATGGACAGGACCAGCTACGGTGGGGATATGAAGAAAAGGGCAACTATTCAACAAAGGAAGCTTACGGCATCATAATTCAGGACAAAATCACCAAGGACAAACTATGGAATCAAATTTGGAATTCTCATCTTTGGCCCAAGATATCCACATTTCTATGGTTACTATCTCACAACAGGATTCTCACTTGGGATAACTTGCGCAAAAGAAGTTTCTCAGGACATTCTATATGTCTCAACTGCCGATCTGAGGAGGAAACCGCAATCCACCTGCTATTCCAATGCAATCTGGCAAGACAATTATGGGGCAAAGCGGTCTTCAGATGCCAAAAGGATCATAGGGCTCAAGATGATCTCAAAGCGACCCTACGCAATTGGCCTCATACCCCATATCAAAGTAAGATCCTCAGCACTCTTTGGCAACTCCTTCCCGGGTTCATTTTATGGAACCTCTGGAAAGAGAGAAACCGTCGCATTTTCAAGAATCAAAGCCAATCGCTGGATCAGCTCTGGAGCATCCTCGTCAGTAATCTTAAAGAATCGCTTTCCATTCATACCTGGACGTCTGAAGACCTCCCTTCGACCTCCACAGAAAATTCCATATGGAACAACTGGCAAATTTCCCTGTCTCAACCTACAGGATCCAGAACTACTAGTTCCATCAGGCAAGATAAGAACAAGACTTGGACTCCTCCCCCGCCTAACTCCTTCCAACTCAACTTCGACGGAGCTTCCAAGGGCAACCCTGGAGCTTCAGGCTATGGAGGAGTATTCAGAGATCATTCAGGAAATCCGCTCCTTATCTACTGTGGCACTAACGGTTGGGACAAAAACAACTCGGTGGAGCTTGAAGGACTATGGCAAGGGCTCATTCAGGCGCAAAGGCATTCATTCTTCCCTCTTATTATTGAAGGCGACTCCCAAATAATCATCAACATGGGCAAGCATCTATCCCAGGGAGCGCCGGTGCATAAAGTCAGCAGAATTTGGAGAATGGCGCACAGACTGGAACTTATTCAACAATGGCTTACCACGCATCAGGCTATCTCGTTCCAGCATACGCTCCGTGAAGGTAACCAGCTAGCAGACTTCTTAGCTAACCTTGGAGTGGAAACCACCATAGACTACTTCTCAGCGGCTACTCTTACTATTGGCACAAAAGATCAGCTCAGAAATTTCACTCAACTGGTGGAAAAACATAAGTCACCGTGGAAGGATATCTCCCCGGATCCGGGTGCTCCCATTGCCTCGCCACCTCATGCCCGGACGTGTCCGACGTCAGGCAGTCGGAACGGCACCTGGCCAGACAGGATCGAGGTAAATAGCCCCAGGACAGAGTTGAATGTAATTCAATGCATTACGCCGCCATCTCCAGCTCGGGTCCTCTCTGCCATTAACGACATTCATTCCCCTGCAGGTGTTATGATGCTCCCCTGCGCCTCGAACCTGGAGGAAGCTCACCATAAAATGGCCCTCCCTGCTACTCGTTGCCATCATTCTATGACTCGATCCTTTGGCCAGTTTTCAATTGAGTCGGCTTGGCCTGCAGTCGAGCCGCGCAAGCCTAACATACACCAGTCCGCCATTGGCAACCTGTCCAGCTCTCCTCATTCCACAAGAGCCATGTCGCGCAGCAGAGGAGTACCTTGTAGAGGAGGCTCTTCGGCTTCCCGAGGCCGTAACCGTTCCTCCCCCTCGCCGCTGGTTATCCCCATCTCCTCCACTTCCCCGTCCTCCCCTCCACTTTCCCCGGTCAGGCCTGTTCCTAACTCCTCCTTCCACAATTCTAGATTCACCTTTCGCAGTCGCCTTAATCAACCGATAATCACCTTCACCACCACAATCATGGTTTCAGAGGACGCTGAGGAGCCTGTCGATCCTTCCTCTTCGTCCACTCCTTCTCCAGAGGCTAGTATCTCCCATGGCCCTGAGCTTCATCACCCCCCCTCAGCCACCAACATGCAGGAAGACTCGCCGATTATTGTGGAAGAAGAAGTGGTGGCTTGCGGTCTAGTGCAGCGCACCTTCGACATCATGCACCTGATTACGCAATCCGAGGAAGGAGCCGGCGCAGGCAATCCAGAAGATGGTGCAAATACTCTGCCAGCAATGACAAATCTGCCAAGCACCAGTCGCCCTGACCCCCAAAGCTCGGGCAAGTAATCCTTCAGTTTTGGAATGAATTTGATTCAAATTTTGGTCAATCCGCACCTCTACTCAGTCTATCTCTCTTTCGACTGTTTCGCTGAGGCCGGCCTCAGCTCTTGCTTCTTTTTGCTGTATCTCACGCTCTCTTATCATGTTAAAACCTCTTGGCAGATAGCCTCCTATGCTTGGCAAACTCTGCAAGCAAATATCTGTTTTGTAATAGCTCTGCTCTCGATGGTCCGCTTCCGCTGCCTGGCTCCTAAAGCAGGCACGAAGCCATTTTGTAAGCTCAACTTTTGCTCTGTGGCTTGGTTTAATTATTCTCACCCAGAAGCACAGAGCTCCTTTTTGGAATCTCAGTCAATATGTCAAGGGTCAGTTTACTGGCTCTCTGAGGGTTCGCCCTCACTGTAAATATTTTCTCTTTTTATTAATAGAATTAGCATCGATTCATAAAAAAAAAAAAAACATATGGGTGTTTGGGAGGTCACTAAAGATTTATATGGGGCAATTTAGAACTTCCATCACCGGTCCTTCACTGAATTGTAATGACATTTTATGATCGCTTTACTATTTCAATGCCAAATTTTTTACTCCTTTTGATGAACATGATATATACA